>OMLP01008972.1:34086-52304 GCA_900302685.1 Spondyliosoma cantharus | reverse complement strand
AATCACTGTGAGTCCAGCTATGACTCATCTGTGTGTGTTGAGCACACACACACACACACTCACACACACACACACACACACACACACATACACAAGAATGCCTCCCTAGTGGGGTACACACTGCTTACTGCATGATGTGATGACTTGCTGCTCAGTGAAAGGCCTCTTTGATCGGGGAGGGGTCGAGCTTCCCATCATCTCATGCGACGCTCGCAGAAGGAAATGGCGTGTGAAAGGGAGCGAGTGTACAATAGCGACTCACACTGCATAAGAGTTGGATTCACTGCACAACCGGCAATGAATCTGCTCTGCTAGTTACAACCATCTTTTTTTTTTTTTTTTCTGCGCACAGACAAAATAAAAACTGTGTAATAAAGGCGACTCGTGTTGTTGTCCGGCTACGACGAGATTCATTATCAAAAAACTCAAATGGAAGAATGTATGAATGGGAAACTCTCCTCCTGTTTTTTTTTTATATTTCATGTTTGGAATGTGCAGAATAAGGGTAATGCACTGTTTTGAGAATAACATACAGTGCAGTACAGTAGTTTGCAGTGTTTTGGCTGGGGCTAATCACTGTGTTTGTTAATAGTCTCCTTAGAGGAAGGCATATTTCTCTTGCAGTCCCTAATGTAATAAAAGGCTTTTAGCAGCTCCTTCAAATGCATCAGGACTGTGCTTTTCCCTATTTCCTTTGTATCTCATTAATTTCCATATTTAATTAGCTTGGCTCATTAAACGCCATGCACACAGGAATGTATGCAGGAATAATTGCACACGATGTTATAGACACAAATTATCCATAATGTTCTTGTGTGAGTTGTGACAGAACATGTAGGCCTTGTTGATTAGTCCACTCTAATAGACATGGAACTTGATTTGTTTGTCCATCAGTGTGTGTGTGTGTGTGTGTGTGTGCGTACCCTGGGGTGCTCAAGTGTGTGTGAATGTGTAGGGTATTTGTGCATACGTGTAGTGCAGTGTGCTTGTGTGTGTGTGTGTGTGTGTGTGTGTGTGTGTCCGTGTGTGCCAATCTAGCCGTCAACTCTAAACCATGTTAAAGAGTGAAATTACCCATCAGCTCTAGTAAAAGCATGGCTGACAACCTGTAATCACGGTCATGAGAGAAAACAAATCATTGTCACATGTGGGCAGACACACACACACACACACACACACACACACACACAAAGACCTGTTCAGGACAAAGCTAATGGGTGACCAGAAAAAAAAATACAAAAAAAATACAAAATATAAATATGAAATATAAAGTGTAAAGAGTAAATCTTGTGTTTCCTCACCTTAAGTGAGGAGAATGAGTAGTAGGAGGGCACCTTCGCCTTAATTGCCTCACCGTTGATTCCTCACCAGTCTCCATGCTGGGTTCATGCTTTTCCGACACCACAGCGACTTAATGAGGGATCCTTCGCACGTGCCGCTATCTCCCCCTCAAATATATGTTTACAGCTTTTATATGAGATGTTCTCTATCACACATTTGAAAAGAACTATAGGTGATTTTTAATCATGCACCGCGGCGAGACACACATGAATAACTCTGACATTTACAATTAGCTGTTGTCAGCAGTCAGAGGCAGCAGTGCAATTTACTAGGTACACATTACTGTCGTAAATGGAAGTGACAACAATTTGATATGTTGTTTGAAAGTGGCGTGATAGCGAATTGTATTTGACCCTGTTTAAGTGGGCTCCCTCTTGATAGGCGAACACCCTTTATTCAAAAGAGATAATTGGTTTTGTAAAATGTTGTTCGCGCAGGCTCCTCAAACGCTTTGGGAGAGGGAGTAGCGGGCGTTGATTAACCTTGTCATAGTTCTTGACATCTCACGACCACGCAGCTCTTACTTTCAAAGCGTTTTTCCGCCATCGAGCGACGCTCCTCTTTTCCCCTGCGTGCAAGGATAAGTGCTAAATTAGTGTTTTTCTTTATCATTGTTTTTGCCCTGACAGATGCATTCAGAGTGGAGACGCTCGTCTTTCATGAGAGGGTTTTAGTTTCTAAACTTCTGAGGCACTGATAGTTTATGACTCAGGAGTTAGAAAAGGGAGGATGGCGTTTGGGATGGCGGTGGGGGGGGTCGGGTCGGCCTCTCTGGTCCCTTTGGTCTCCTTGCTGTGGTTTCTTCACATTTGGCTGGCAGACAAGTGTATTGTGCACGAGTCCTCTCTGATGTGGTGGTGTGATGATGAGTAAGCACACATATGATGGAGTGGGTATGTGTGTGGTATCCAGAGCTCTGCCTGACACATGGCCATAAGGAAATTGAGAGGCGGGATTCACGAGGGAGTGTGGAATATATATTACGCAGCGCTTTGCAGGCCAAACTTTTCCCCCGGTCTAATTAGAGGCCAAGCTGTGGGTTCCGTCCGTTACGTAACCTCGTAAGACTTCCTGGTGAAGAAGTGATACGTTCAACATGACACATCTGGGTAAATTATTCATAGGTTTGGTTCTAGTTCAAGGATAAGGTGGAGGGTGAACTCACCTTAACTTTCCAAGGATTTTCCATTCTTTTTTCAGCAATATTTGGGGCACTCACAGTGTAATATCAGCAGCTATGGCCACATACAACCTTCTCGCAAACCTTTTGAGCTTTGAGAACCACAGACTGATGTTCCCTTCTCGTTATGAAGGAAGTATGAGCCATCCCTGATTGTTAATTCCCTAATTTCTCAGTCTCTGTGTTTATAATGTAAGTTTCAGATGAAATATTTGAAACCTCAAGACTGACTCGATCAACTTTATAAGGTTTATTTTTTTTTTTTACCTCAGAGAGCTTCTGCTAGAGTCACAGAAAACATTTCAAAGCTAGTTCATGCGTGGTACCCGTATAATAAGTGAACTGCGCTTTACATGTGAAATCAATGTCCCCTTCCTGTCCCGGTCCTGTGTGTATGATTATGGGCAGAAATTGAATATTATACTCACAAATGTCTTTTCATTGGTGTATCTAAAAACTCAAATTAATTGTGTTTTCGTTGCCTTAGAATGAGCCTTCAATATCTAGGGAGGAAGCTCTTCCGCCATGTTTCTACAGTTTGACATGGATAGGACCCTTCACGTGTTTCACGTTTTTGTCGCCACCATAGAGAAGGTGTTCACTTGGTTGCAGACAAGATGCTGCTAAGTCCTACACACTGTAATTAAGTGGGTGGAGTTGGATATACTCCAGTCAAATGGGTTCTTCACATTACAACCAGTAAAAGGTAATGACAGTGAACAATTGGACTGTACAATTGCAAAACAATACAGCAGCCAGCAGCAATCCCTTCCTCCCTTTGGTTGTGCAGCGGGAGTACAGGGGCACACAGGGGGTGGGGCATGGGAGGACAGCCGAGGACAGGCACTCAGCCATGGACTGATCTCCCTCCCTCTTGTCGTCCAGTGGACTACCAGGGCCGCAAAAGTCTCTGTCAGCATCACTGACACTGTTTCCTCACTGTGTGTTCAGTGGTTGTATGGTGTTAATGGGTTGACATGTTTTCCCCGCGTTTTCCTTCCGGTAAACACGGGTGACTCTCAACTGCGGTGTCTCTGAGCTCCTTAGGTGAAGAAACAAGCCAGGTTGTGGAGCAGCAGCAGGGCAGCCCGATGGCAGCCTGCCCTGTGGACAGCTGTTTGCTCCTCTTAACAAGGCCAGAGAAAATGGGAACCAAGAACGGCTGAGTGACCCCGGCAGGATCAGCAGAAGACAGAGAAAGCCGCCGGTGAGTTCGGAGTATTTCCCCGCAAGGCTACAGCTCAAAAAACGGCAAAAACACGTTACCAAGGCTCCTTTGCGAGCGAACAGTTTGAGAACTGAGGATGGAACCATAATAACGGGAGTCTGTCTTCTTGAGCAGTATGACTGCGCCCTCTGCTGTTCAGACAAAACAACAGACTCATCAGAGTCCGACAACGGTATCGAGACATACGCTCATCCCAATATCCTGAAATTCAACAGATTGTTATATTCCTATGAATGTGTGTACCAAAATTCATCCTGAAAGTAAGGCAATGATAGTATTTCACAATCAACAGTCTGAACCACAAATGTCAACCTGCTGGTGGCGCTAGAGGAAGAGTAAGGTGATCGCTGAAGTCATTGGGACTTTTTCCTTTCGTGCACCAAATTTCAAAGAAATCCGTCCCATAGTCGATAATGTTGGAGACGTTCCCCAGAGACATCCTGGCAAAACACTTTGTTGTTATCAGCATTTGTTTCTTATTTCTAATGACACTTTTACCTTCGAGCCCCAGCTGGATGAACATCCTTTTGGATCTCGTTCGTTTCAACGCCGGGACTTTTCACCGACACAACTGGTGTCGTACTTCACTAACTTCAAGTATCATGCTGTGCCACGACCCCCACCCACCTGGCACACCCAGAAGATGAAAACAAACGATGAGGGTTAATTGCGCACACTGTTCGGTCCAGGGTCAGATGGCGTGTTTGTTCAGTCAGAGGTTTGGAGTAGCTTTGATTGAGGCAAAGCGTTTGAGTGGGTTCAGGCCGTGTGTCATCGAGGTGGGCCCCGTGTTCATCATCATCAACTCATAATGACGCCAGTGCTGCTGCTGTTATCGCAACCTCTCTCTGTGGGTGGTTTTTCCACTGTGTGTGTGAGTGTGTATGTGTGGGATTCAACAGTGCTACTGCCCTTGATCCATCTCGCTCTCTTGTACCTCTCCCTCTCTTTCTTTTCTTCTTTCTCTCTTCCTCTTTTTCACGTGTCAACGTCTGGAACTCCCACAGAACTCCCAAGCAGCTCCGAATCAGAGGAAGTCCTTCCTGGGATTAATACAAACACACACACACACACACACACACACACACACACACACACACACACACAGAGGCGCAGGCACATGCACAAACTTCCTTGTCAGATTTACCCCCTCTCATTCGTCCTCCCACAGACATCCTGTTTGTCTCCTGCAGCTCCTCTACTCCCTCAGATGAACATAAGCCAGGGAGGCACGGAATAAACAGAAGAGCAAGGTTTTTAGGGAGGAGGCGGAACGGAAGCACAAAGAACTCCTAAAAAAAACAAGTGCAATTCCTGTCAGCTGGGTCTGCAGCTCACATTTTTATCCCCTGTCACCTTGCTCCTGTGTTTTGTTTTTTTTCCGACTATATTTAGAACTTGTTGATGCTGTGGACCAAATTCAGTGACAATCAGTTTTAAGCAGGATCTGGGACCTCGCCAATCATATTGCTGCCACGTTTTCGAGCAGTGCTCCTGGAATGAGAGAAACCTTGTTGATTTTTTTCTGTAATCAGTTTCCATTATCTCTCGCCGCGGCGGTAGGCATCAGCTCTCCGTCCTGTCTTCTCATCCGTAGAGCGGTCTATCCAATCCATTTTACCCATCTGCCAATCTCCATCATTTCGATCTTGGTTTGTCCCCTCTTCCCTCACTTCTCTGTCTCCCTTCACTCTATCCATGGCTAATCCATTACATCTTTTAATGGCTGTTGTTTCGCTCTATAAAGAAAAGTGTGGGGCGTATTGGCATTTCTGAAGCCATATGTGTGTGTGTGTGTGTGTGTGTGTGTGTGTGTGTGTGTGTGTGCGTGTTCTCCGTGAAGCCTCATCCAATATAATGTAGGTGCTGTATGTTCACAAAGGAATCACAGCCATGAGAAGACTTTTAATGCCACAAGTCAAGTGGTTTCAGTCAGAAAGATACTTCAAATTCTTCATCACTGTGGGTCACTTAGTTGTTTTCTTTCTGAAAGAATTGCGATTTCTCCGCGTAGAATCTCTTCCTGTATTGATCATATTCAGCTGTTCTGCAACTCCAGGTTAGTCATGACAGATATGTTATCCTCTCTGTATTGTTTCTCAAATTTTCCTAAAGATATGATATGTAAGATTTCTGAATTACTATGTATAAAAACGATTTAAATTCTTGCATTTTCCCAAATGTTCCAAGAGAAATTTACTCAAGGTATCGCTGCATTTCATTTGGTCGCCTGTCGCTACTAGGAAAGTCAGCGATCAAGACAACGTGTAAGTCAAATTTAAAAAATATTAACTCACCTGTAAACATTTGTGTCTGTGTCAAGTCTGATTTCCATCAGCAGCGATGGTTGTTTAATGCTGTGTTCACACCAAGTGAGGCTTTGCTCACGCAAGTTTGAACCCAGGATCATTAGTGTATATTAATCAAATTGTTAATTTGCCCCAAACAGCCAGATTACGTTACTTTCCAATAGCCGTAGGTGACTGTCTGTGCGTTTGAATTCAGGTCAACCTTTCACTAAGATCAGCACTCACCAGAGACTCCGCTTCTTCGCTATTCCTTTTTCCCCTCTCCTTACATTAATGAAGTAAAGTACATTTCACCTCCAGCTCTAATTAGCAGTCAATGTTTCTGTAAATAAACACCAGAGGTCACCTCCAGAGATCACTGCTGCAGTCAGGTTGATAAATGGGGGTGGAGATAAAAGATTAATCCCAAAAATGAAAAGGTAATAGCTTAGCTCTCCTCCTGAGCAGCTACAGCTACGGATCAGAGATCAATCTGGTGTGACTTGGAGGATGTTTACTCCTCCAGAACGCCAATGACTTTTGTTTTGTTTTGATAGAAATAGAAATGACATATTGTGCATTCGATTTTTACTACTACGTTATCTGCATTGCTAGCCATATTAAAGTGACAAACGAGTAATATGTGAACTCCTTCTGCAGCAGTTGAATTCTACACCCATCCGCGGACAGCACCATGGCTTATGTATACCTGACAGCACATTTATTCCCTCGCCCGTTCCATAGCCTGAATTCGCTTCTCTTAAACTTTCTCTTCTCTTCTCTTATTTAAAAACCCTACTGGATTGGTTGCATTGCCACAAAGCCGAAACCAGGTTGTTTTTCTTCTGAAAAGTTGAGTTTTTAGAGATACCTGGTTCTCGAAAGACAACCACGCTATATAATATGATGCACTTTTGGAGTTTAAACTACTCAGCAGGTTATATGGTAGATACAAATCTAAAGCAGTACAATACAACATGCACTCAAGTCTAAAGGAAGCTGTATATTCATCCGAAAACATCAGATTTAATAGGCAGATTAAATTACGTTACAATTGCAGGTGATCTTTTTAGTCATACTGCTTACAAAAAGTGTTTTTTTTCTGTTGATGTACGGCAAAGGTTGAAGTTATTACATAACAGGCTAATAAAGGATGGTCCATGCGACATAAGTCTTCTTTTCCTTTATACGACTCTGTTACATTGCCAATGACATTGACTGTGCAGTTATAGAAAAGTGCCATATTAAATTGCAGGTATTCGTGAAGATATTACCAGAACAGGCTAAGATATGGCTTTCATACAGCTATCTTACCGTACCATACACACTGCCTGCTGCTTGGACACAATCGGAAAATAAAAAAAAAACATCTCTTCATCTAACAGTTATAGCGCCCTTGAAATCATAAAGGGCCATTCCGAGACAAATTAGCAGTTGTAGTCGCTCTGCTGGAGCCCCCACTGTGCCAGTGAGCGGCGCTCCCCTCTGATTTAAGATCATGAGCCTTCAGTGTTCAGCCACATCCGCGTGACAACTCTCTCCATTCCCATGTTTTATGGAATCATCACTGTCGCCGCCCAGCAAATGAGCGCAGCAATATTTAGGACAAATGCCGCTGCCGAATAGCCCTGCGAAACAATGCTTTTGAATATTTCATCACCCTGAAAAGTCTTATTAAAGCCAGGGGGGTAGGATGACATCCATTTCCTGAAGCTGTGTGGGTGTAGCAGCGCTGTACCTTGCAGGGAGGTACCGGGATTAGCAGTCGGCACTGAAGCGCTGCTGTGGCTGATGGGTTGTTTGTGTTGCAGGGTGCAGTTTCCTCAGCGCAGCGAGGTCTGGCTGCCAGAGAGGCTGTGGAGCGCGCTGGCTGTGGCCTCTGCTGACTGGCTTTCTACACAGCGTCTGTGGAGGCAGAGATAAGCAGTGACACACACACAGCGCACACGCACTCTGTTGACGTATGACGTCATGGGTGGATTTGGTGTGTCTGTGCATCTGTGTGATGTTTTTTGGTTAATCTATTTTTAAGAGCCAGGGGGCATCTGGGTGAGGTTCCAACAGGATCCCGGGGCCAAAAGTTCAGAGAAAGGCAGACAGAAAGAGGGAGAGGATGAGAGCAGAGGGAAGGGGATAAAAAGACACGAGGGATGCCGGTGAAAGTGGTGTGAGGCGAACGGCCTCAGATGCAGCGCATCGTAGTTATTTTCCATTTACTCCCATCACATTTTCATAAGCTCCGGTCACAGAAAACACATCACCATATTTATTATTAATACAAACATCTACCTTCCTCCCACCGGGTCGACTTGGCCTCAAAAGCCGTGCGACCCTCCCTTGCCTCGGAGGCCGGGCCAGCCTCCCTGCGAGGCAGCTCCAGGTAATGGCCTGTGAAATGACTGGGCTTTTGTTGGTCGGGAGGCTCGCTGGAGGCCCAGGCAGCTTATTTATGGAGCTACTGTGGTCTTTCTCCTGGCCTCGACACCTATAAATACATGGGGAAGGTTGGCCTGCTAAAACAAACAATGATGTGAGCCTGGGCCGTCTGAAATAGAATATGCAATTCTGCAGCTCGGCCCTCTATAAAAAGAGCGGGAGACTATCTTTAGGTGGGAGGGAAGTTCGATTTAGAAGTGCGGCGTGAGTGCTGGTTCAGATCTAGCGATGACTTCAAGACGTAATAAGACGGCATTAGAGTTTATACTTTATTGACCTGAACTATACTTGGTGCTCGACCTCCTACTCTCAGCACATAGTGTTTACAGTGGGTTTTGAGGCAACCACGGTGTGAAGGCAGGGTTAATTTTCTGTTACAGTGACGCAATACGGCAAGACGTCTTCTTGAAAATCAATCATGCACAACTGGCAAATGTGCTTCTCATTTGTATGATTTATATTGTGATTTTTTGTTTTTTTTTCTTTCTAATTTTAAATCTCTACCTCTACCTTCCACGGCCCAAAACACATCACCTTCACGTTGTACTTGGAAGAGACTAGGTGTCAGTGAAATAGGTGTTGGCAGGCGGTTTCCATATGTTAAACCTGGACAGGTTTCAGCGCATATATACAGCACACGCAGACGGTGGAAGCTATGGTAGATCTGCATAATGGATATACAAGGAGCTCTTGTTAGTGTCTGGTTTTAGCTGAGCAAGGCTGAGCACACAGCAGACAGGACTGGAGAGCAGCCCAGTCCTGGAGATGGCAAACGTGGTTAAACTGATAAAACTGTCATTACGGTGTTGGAGGCAGCTGGAAAGGTGCAAGGGCGAGAGAGAAATAGAAAAATATGAGTGAGAGAGCACATCCTGTCAGGGTTGCTGGCTTAAAGACTTTTGGAGTAGACCAATATCCTGGGCCGATATTGGCCTGTCAGATATAGCCAGAGTTCTGATATTAGAGGTTCCTCTCAGACCAAAGCTAGGGAATGTTTTTTTTAACATTTTTATTTGCAGCAGCTCTTGACCAAAAAAAGGTGACCACAGCCTGTATGAATGAACCATCTAGTTTATTTCAACCTTCTTAATGTTAGCCATCAGGACTACTTTTCATAATCTCTCACCCAGTTAGATGCTCATTTCTAGGAAATGTGGGAAAATGTCTAAAAAGAAGTCCAACGGGGCACAAAACAAAAGCAGTTTTTAAAAAATGCTGGCTAGCCAGACTTATTTTGACGAGGGAAAAGAAAAGTTTAATGGTAAGATGATTACCCAGACTGTCCGTCATGTTTCTTTCAGAAACTTTCAGACTGCTTCAACTTTTACCCACCCTGTGTTTTGTAGCTGTACACAGCAAGTTTTTTGGAGAGTTCGAAGCCACATTTTGCGCGCATTCACTTTCAGTTTTGCCTCCAAAAACACTGGTATAAATAATCTGGCTAAAAGCGGATCGCTTGTTTAACAATGTCCCCTGGCCTCAAGCTTCAAACTACATACCCCACTGGCGTCAGTTGTGCAGGTCAAGTCAGCAGTAATAGGTTAAATGCACCATCCAGTTAGACTTTCACAAAAAAGCCTGCTGACAAAAACTTCATACATTATGACGTGCTCTGACCTTTGGACTGTTATTAACATTGGCAAAAAGCCACAGTTTGGTTCAGTATATGCACACAAACTACTTGGGTTAGGTTTAGGAAAAGATTGCACTCTCGTTAAAATAAGTACATTCAGTCTAGTTAGTTACGTAATATCTGTGACGTAGGTGCCGTAACTCGCGTCACATACTTATGTCACTGGCGTAACGTAAGTCATTTATGTACTTTACCTTACTGACTTGGCATTACGCAAATTAGTCTTGACTCTTGGCCTCCAAAGGGTAAATCCATCTAACCCTAACCCTAACACTGACCAAGCGGCGTCAGTTTGGATCAAGGGGGTTCTGCTATTCATGTAGGCACATTAAAGTGATAGTCCAGATCTTTTCATGTGGGGTTATATGAGGTACTAGACTCTAGTCAGTGTATTACCTGCAGTAGATGACTGTCAGCTCTCCCCCTGTGTGGAGAAACAGCGCCTAGCGCCGACAGAGAAGCGGAGCATCGTACTGCTACACGGCATTGACAGGGAGACGAAAAAATATATATCCATTTAAGTGTACACTATATTTGGGAAATTATTGGGGCTTTACATTGCCTCAGACAGCTGCTGAAAGTCCAACCCAAACAGCTGAACTTCAGCATAATACAGTGCACAGCAGGCACAGCTGCACTTCTGCATAGGAATACTCACGTACAGTTGAGGTGATGTAGTCCGAAGGAAAAGGCTGTTCGGCTGTGGCTGAGATGCGTCTTGCTATCGGTCCTGTTTAGCAGTACAAGGCTCTGCTTCCCTGTCCGTGCTATGCGCTGCTTCTCCACACAGGGGGTGAGCCGACGGTCATCTACTGCAGTTAATACACAGACTAAGGAAAAGAACCTCATACAACCCCTCATCAAAAAGCCCAAACTATCACTTTAAAGGATGTTGAAGTGACCGCGTTTGGCTAATACTTATCTTGACTATTTCCGTCGTGGCGTTCATCCGGGAATTGACTTGCTTTTTTGTTGATTTTCTTATCTCAACTAACTAGTTGCCAAATGTATTTCCGGATTCCAGTTCAGTTTTACTCTCAGCGCTTTAGCTGGAAGTCCACTGATAGACATAATGGACGCAATTTCCAAATATGATCAAATTTGTAATGAAACACAGATGGCTGCATGTCTCACCATGCCTTGAATAGTGATTATCCTGCTGAATCAATGACAGGAATGTCAGCCGTTTTAATGGAGCATTTTCTTTCCTCGTGGTCTGATGCCGTTACACAGGTTTTTCTCACTCTCGACAAGCGATGAAGCGGCCGCGGAAAATTCGGAACTTTTTTTGCTATCAGCAGTTTACATCCAAAAATATCAGTATCAGCCTTGAAAACCCATAAAGGTCAAACCCTAGCAGAGTTAGCTCCTGTAAAATCAAACATGCTGTTCTGCCGTGCTGAGAGAGGAAAAGGGGAGCAGTGCGAGGGAGGGAGGAGGAGGGTTTGGAAGGTGTTATGTTGCAGCGTGGTGCCAGGGGAGCTGTGAGGCTTGGCAAAGAGGTGTGTGTTCACATCCCCAGTTTCCCTACTGCTGCTGGAGAAAGGGGGGTGGGATAGAGCGCGCGGGGAAGGAGGGTGAGATGAATGGAAAGACAGTAGGCGGGGAGGCTGCGGAGGCATACGCCAGGGACAATTTACCCATCCATCACTCTCCGAAGGTAATCAGAAGCTAAACGTGTGGCTTAGTTGCGGAAAATTCTGCAACACCTTGGGTTCATTGTTTCACTGCGTGCCCGCCCTTTTGAAATGACAGCCCCTCCAAACATTTTCATCCCGGGTGTAAATAAACCGCACTGATCTGTCCCGCTGGGTTTGTACACTGCAGCGGAGTGTGTGCGTGTAAGATTTAGTCCGAGCTGCTCTGGACCGGGTGGAAGGTGAGCAGCTGCTTGCAAAGAAATTCTCTCACAGTGCAACAACATGAGCACGCACGCCACATTTAGTTAATAAAAGGACTTATACTGGACCAATCACGTCTGCTTGAAATGATGTTCATGCTGCTAATTTGAATCTGAAAATCTGGATACAGCTTCGGGGTCCATAGAGAACGTGCACCAGAGACCTCCGTCGACCCGTTTACTTGAGTGGGAATAAGATGATTTAATCTAATTTGGGGCAGCAGAGACAATCTGTAAACACAAGCCCTACATATTTACCTCAACTTTGACATTGATATGGCTTATTAGCGCAGCTATTATTAACTTGTTAGCAAGTAGTTGCATTTTGTACGTGCAGAGCTACATCATTCTTTTGACTTTTTTTCAGAAAAATATGTTCTGTCAGTGAGGGTCTGACAGATTCATTCAGTATGATTATTCTTCCAACAGATGCGTTCATTAAAACCATTTCCTAATTGTGCTGATTACAAAAAATGTAATTTGGGCGGTGTCGTGTTTCTACCAAAACATGTTTTTACTGCTGCACATTAGTAGAGACAAGATTGCTCATAAACCAGTGGGCACATATGTGCAAAAAATGTCTATATTAACAAGTCATTAGTGAAAATGTATTTTCAAAACACTGTTTCCTCTCCAGCTACAAGAGGTGAGAGAAGCGCGGTTCGGTTTACAGACAAGGGGGCAGAGTTGCTGCTGAGGGTTTTGTGGAAGCCTGTTCGTTTGAATCAGCCGTCGCAAAACTTGAAAGATGTGAAGTCTGACAAAGTGTGATATTTCCGGGCTTATGCTGCTGATTTGATGTGTGAAACGGTGTAGAATGTGTCACCTCCAGTGCACCAGCTCTGTTTTGGACAGATTCTATTGGCATTGTCAACCGGGACAGGTGCAACCAGATAAGGTGACAAATACACTTACCAGTCTACATGTTTCTGTGTTTTACAATATTTAATAAACAGGGAATGTTTTCTACGCCGCGCGTCTGTGTCATTAAACAAAATAGAGCACACTGCTGCAGTGGAAACCAAAAAGTCATTTCACTGAAAATTGTTTTATGTCAAGGCTTGTTAAGATGAATACTTTTACAGTGCACTTGTGTAGTACAAAGGCAGTATGCAGCAAACAAACACACAAATGCAGACACAGAATGTAAAGCCTCCGCCCAGAGGCTCCCATTACTGCAGTGTGAAGTCAGTTAAGGTCATTGATGGATGATTTTATGAATACAAACTATTTCAGATGAAGTATTCATGACAAGCGGCTGCAGTCTGATTAGTCCAAGATCATTTTGCTGGAACATTTAATTGGTCTCCCACCTAATGTGTGTCTAATACTGCTTTTTAAACACAAAAGAAATAAAAGGCATTGATCGTGAGCGATCAATAGAACGTTGCCCCGGGTGTCCTACTGTTTGAACATTCATCAACATTCGAACATTGCTGTTGTAAAGCGCTGTTCTTCTTGAACGCGCCCCCTGGCCCCCCTCTGTTGTGTGCCAAGCCCGCGTTGGGAGGGAGGAGTGGGAGCGATGGGAGGGTGCGGGGTGAGTTTAGGTGAGGAGAGGAGGGGAAAGCAGGGTGATGACACCAGAGTGAAACTGAAGGTGTTGGTGCAGAGGACTGGCGCTCTGTGGTTTGGGATTGCTGCTGATGTAAAGTGTGATCCGTCTGTCACTTTGACTCACTGTCAACAGTGTTTGGCCCCGTTAGATGCCTCACCTGCTGCTGGGATCTGGCCCGCAGTGTGGTGAGAAGTGGCAAAGACAGTTTGGTGTCATGCTGTCCAGAGCTCACGTCATTGGCTGCTGGCACCACAGCCACGCCCACTGTTGCATTCACGACCAAAATGTTAGGATTACTCCGCTGGTTGCCAGCGGGTCTGCAGGCACTCCATTTTCTCCCTCTCGGAGTTACACTCCTCTGCTGCCCAGCCGCCCCTGTGCACATGAAAGGATGTTGTCCAATTTAAATGCAAATTTTTCTCATGGCAGGAGACTCAATATTTGGGCAACGTGGGCTTGACAATGTAGATTAATTTGGTTTAAATTGGTTTGATGATGCATTATTTGATAGAAAAAAAAATATTTATTTTGTAGTTTTCATTTGAAAATGAAATCAAGTGGCTGCTGTGGAGTCCAAGGAAAAAATTATTCATGCAAAGAAAATAAAGATTGTCTAATTAAAATTAAACAAATTAACAGAACACAGTGTTAAACAATGCTGTTAATTTGATTGTGGAAGTTCATCCCTGGCCTTGGGGAGCCATGTGTGGTAATGTATTCTCAGTTCAACTGAGGTTCACGTTTTCTGGAGCTTTTCACAGGAGGTTTCACGTGGCATTCTCAAGCAAATGATGCCTGCAAATCAATGGGTCAAGTGATGGCAAGTGGTCATCCAAGTGTGTGGGGGAAACCTGAGTAAGTAAGTAATAATAGTAAAATAATCTGGGTTTTCGGATGTTGATGATAATTGGAGTGCCCCCCGTAGTCGGATGGTTACAGTGCGTGCTACATAACAGCATCCATGAACTATGTTGCATGTCGTACCCTCCTCTCTCTCCGTTTGTTGCCATCTGTCTTTAAAAGGGTAAGTCAACCATTTCTACACATTAAAGTGTGTTCACGGGCCCTTGGGAATACTACTGCATATGTGAAAAAAGGTGGTATAAAGCCTTCTGCGGCTCCAGAGGAAGCTGCGCCTAATCTGATAAATGTCACTCAGTGACTAGTTGCATTGTGGGAAACAAAGGTGCATGTGTCTGAAAGCAGTCCTCTGGTCTAGTATTGCACTCCTATAACACCGTTGGACTCATTACAGACAGTTTTCACCTTTTTTCCCCCCACATTCTTCTTCCTTTTAAAAACCTGGTGCCTACAATACCCAAAATGCAACTTAGGCTACAATTAATCAGATTACATGTAGCCTCTTCTCGAGTCACAAAAGGCACCAATGCAGTAGTATACCTCAAGACTCTTTAAATACACTCTAATGTGTAAAACTGGTGGAATTACCCTTTAAATTTGGACTGTCCAATAAAGGTGAGAAATGCCAACAATCGTAAAAAAAAATATGTCAATAATTACACTATTAATCATCTCTAAAATCATACCAAAGCTGCACTAAACCCAAACAGCTCATCTACACTCCAGGAACTTCTCAAGGAGCACAGGAACCAGGAATCGCCAACAAAAACAGGATCGCATTGAAAACTAAAACACACGGTCCCTAACTGAATCGATGCTGGATGCAATTTGTTTCCTATTTTTGTGCACACCCTACTCTAATACATACAATATGTATTCACATGTTTGGAATAACCAAATCTGAATGGTAAGATGGCCATGAGTGGCTCAGTCCTGTCGGCGGGACAGAGTATGTTCATATTGCTGTCTGACCCGAAGTGACATTCAGCTGGTGACCACCAGGCCTGAGCAGCTCGAGGGCACAGAGTGAAATCGCTCAATTCATGATAACCCAGACTTCCCCAGACTAATTTGTTGATGGCTAATGTGTGCACTCTCTTATTAAATCGCACTATGTTTAGAGTCGCCATGTGACAGTGAGATACACTGTGCCATTCTCCCAAATAGGCACACTTTGACGGTCTTCGGAAGACCTGCCTACACCCCCCCCTCCCTGTTGGTGTGTGTGTGTGTGTGTGTGTGTGTGTGTGTGTGTGTGGTATTTGTGAGAGAAAAATTGAACCAATAACCCACATGGTGGAACTTAATTTTCCAAATGCTCAGCTACAGCAGCCTGCGTTAGGTTAGAATAAGATTGATATTATAATATCTACCAGCACTGTTATTGTCTCTCCTTTTCCTCTACAGTCATGTAGAGAGGAGAAGAGGACTTTGAAACTGATGCATGAAAATAGGATAACTCCTCAAGGTGCAGAGGATTTAATTCAGTAAAGGCAGGTTAGCTGAACTGATGTCCAGATCCTGACCTAAAGGTGCACTCTGTAGTTCTGGGGAAGACATTTTAATCTGAGGAGAAAGATCTTCATTAGCGGATTTTTTTTTTTATACCTAAACAAACTAAACAAACAAACACTGTTTGTTTTCATGACTGAATAAACGGAATAAACAAACTGACAACACAGGACAACACAATTTCATACTGTGTTACTTTGTTTATATGGAGGCGGACTCTGCCACCCCTCTCAATAAACAGCTTGTTTATTCATTTATGGAATGAAAAATGCATATTTCTGAGTTTGTGTTATTACCTCATTACTACTGTAAGTGTTGAAATCTCGAGTTTGAATTTCTTCCCCAAATCTACGTCGTGCCCCTTTAAGATGCAACAGTTGTGGTTATCCACATTGGTTTGGGCTCGTCCCAAATGCAAAGATTTTTGGTGCTATGTTTTTCCATATTTTAACTCGTGATGAAATCAAATGAAATATACAGTAAATGGATGTAACGATCACTTCACTAAGAAATGACAAGCCTTCATTTCCTATTTCAACGACCTGCCTGTGTTTAACTATAGATTTATAGTAAAATTGCTGTCCTAAAGAGTTTTACTTAATTGAACATAGTAAGATTATGTAACTTTTTCACCTGAAAATATCCGCTTCAGAATCATTTTGATGGTACAGTGTCTTGTAATAGGCTGAATGGTGTCTTTGTCTCAGCCACTCTGTCGCCCCATCACTTGTTTCTGCACTGTGTAGCTTCAGTGAGAGGGGAGGATCCTCAGTGTTACATACGTGTTTACTTCAACATACAAGCTAGTAACATTGTTGTTTTGTAATGAGTTTTGTTTGTAGTTAGCACCTACATTACACCAATGCTGTTTCATTCAGAAACTGTGGGGGGCTAATTTCTGCATAATGTTGCTTTAAGGCTGCCTATGTGGCTGTGGGGATGAGTTTCTTGGTGTTTTTTCTACTTTGGTTTGTTAAATGTGGAAAATTGAAATACTGGACAGTAAAATCCAGCTTGTCATTTAAAAAAGAAATTGATGCATAAAAAGCAACGTTTTCGGCAGAACAATTCATCAGAATTCCCTCTGGGTCCCCCTGGAACAGGGCCACTGGCCAAGTGTCCCTTATTGTTCCACACTGAAGTTGGCAACCCTTTCAGACGCTCGGGAACGTTGCCTGTGTTTTAGCTACCTTGCAGCTGCTGCAACTTGTGTACAGATTCACTCAATTGGTAGTACGCAAGCACTAGGTGCCATTAAGTGTCAACAACAGGATAAGATGTGGACATCGCTTGCAAGATAAAAAGAGACTGCATACATTAGAGCGAAACATGGCAGCCGTTGAGAGAACAAAGCGATTGAAAGAGACAAACCAAACTTTGTTTGCTGTTTTGTTTCAGGGAGATTATGTGTAAGGCAGAAATAAATAGCCATGAAACGTTCAGCAGATGGCTCCTGCCTCAGACACCTGCAGAGTTTCATTTTCTTTCGTACGTCTTCTTTGCATCCATTCATTACATCTAAACATCAGAGCTGCTTAATGGAGTTTTTTTTTTTTCTTTTGAGTCCATCAGCAGACTGATCTTCACAGTTGTTATGCTGCAGAGGAAGCACCAGCAGTCACACAGAGGAGACTTTCAGTTTCTGGGTTTAGTTCCTGGAGCTGTTGGTTGTAAAGGGACACTGGATTAGATTGTCCCTGGTCTTATACTACTTTCACTGATTATTTTCAACTGCATGAGGCTTGAGAGTATACAGTCTGTACATCTTACTGATAGCAGTCAAACCTGCTCAGTATTCCTCTCACAATGTTAACGTAGCGTCACATCTGGATAAAGCAAGGCTGTAGAGGAGAGAGGGATGAATGTAATGAGTCAGATGACCAAGTGATGATTATATGAAGGAATGAATTCACCTCAGTGGTGGAACATGGTGTTACTGGATATTTTTAAGGAGACCTGAGGACATTTTCCAACCACGTTTGGAGCGACAAAAACAGATATTTTTGAGGGGAAGTGGGGGACGTTCTGCAGCCGTGTTTGTGGCTTCAAAACCAGTTGTTTCTAACGTGACCTCGGAACATCTCCAGCCGAGTTTGTGTACTTAAAACAGGTATTTGAAGCCAAAACATGATGTTTTCCACCCTAACCGAGTGTTTTTTGTGCCTTAACCTAACCAGAAAAGGGAAATGTTGAAGTTCCAACATCAAGAAATGTATATTTTAACCTTATTTGTGGTTTTGCAGCAATACACATTGATAACATTTATACTGACACATCCCCC
>OMLP01008972.1:13596-31673 GCA_900302685.1 Spondyliosoma cantharus | reverse complement strand
GGGGGGTGACCCAATTCTCAAGGGAGCTGATTGAACATGACAGCAATAAAAATAAAATGTTGGGACCTTCTGCGTGAGCCGTAACAGGATCTGTTGAGCAGAACTTCAGCGTGACCCTGCGGGGGTCAGACACCATCTTTGATTTTTTTTTTTGATTTTTTTTTTTTTGTTGGCAGCTGTAGCTTGAAGCCACGGCTCGGCTCGGCTCGGCTCTGCTCGGCTCTGCTCCTCTCGGTGGATTGACTCCAAGTTTCAATCTGTTGCATAATGTGCCGCCACACTGACGGGGGAAAAAAAGCAATTGTTGTTTTTGTCTGTGTACTTCTGCTCTTTGCATCTTTGAAGGACATGCACTCGGATTGTTGTTGTTTTTTAGTACGTACAGCCCGGCCTGTCTGTAATCCTGCGTCCATCCTCCTGCTGCCCGGACCTCCACTGGCATTGAATAATACATCCAGACATGCTGTCAGAGATCAGTTGACCCTGAAACTATTGGATTTCACATTAAAAGCCCCAGCGCCGCAGATGAGCGCCGAGTTCTGCAGACAGTTTTGCTTCTCTATGCTCAGACCTTGCCTGAGGGCACGTGGTGGTGTTGAGGTAAACGTGGCTTGAGTTATGGTACACATGTCCATCCAATTACTGAACTTCTGCGTTTTTTTTGGGGTTTTTTTTCCCTCCCGTGCAAATGAAAGACGAGGGAACTTGAAAACACACAGACTCACAAGTGCTTAGGGGCCGTGCTTGGTGGTGCTTTTTTTGAAAAGAAGACGAGGCCAAACAGCAACAACGCCAGCGTGGAGCTGGCAGTAGCCCGGGGTATCAACTTTTTGCTAATTTTTTTCAGACTAAGCATCACCCTCCAAAGTCTGTGTGCGCCGGTGACTAATCGCGCACACAGGGTAAATTCCTCCTACCCGCTTGGAAGCTCTCAAAGCCGCATCCTTATTGGAGACTGTGTTCCTTCGGATAGCATCAATTATTGACACTAATGCTCAAGTCTTTGCCTCAGCCAGACTGTCATAATCACTGGGTGCAGATAGGAATAAAAGATTCATCCGTGTGGTGTTGCGCTGATGAAAAGCGCTCGTATTGGAGGTAGCATGCCGAGGCTCTGTTTTGAAAAAGAGCGAATGAGCCAAAGAGAGAGAGAGAGAGAGACAGACAGACAGAGAGAGGGAGAGAAAGAGAGAGAGAGAGAGAGTTTGTATTCCAGTAGGGATTAGATAACATGAGTTCATCAGGTTTACCGTTATGTTTCCTCCCCGAGGCGGATGTGCTGGCATTTGTGTCTTTGGATGGCTCTCTCTCTCTCTCTCTCTCTCGCTCTCTCACTCTCTCTCTCACTCTCTCTCTCTCTCACACACACACACACTCGCCAACCTCACTTAACCATCTGACCTCCGTCTCTCTCCCGTCAGCTCGGCAGCAAAGACAAACATCAAACAACATGCAATGCCATTTGCAATCTATCCCCTTCTTTTCCTCTTCTTCTTCTTCTTCTTCTTCTTGTTCTTCTGCTTCTTCTTCTGCTTCTTTTGGTAGAAGTAGTAACACAAACGCAAACATTTATTTTTTCCATCGCTGAATAAACAAGCTGTCTATAAATAAGGTCCCCAGAACACTGTTTGAAGCTACGAAGGTGGCGGGGTCCGCCACATGTATGTTTAAACAAAGTTAAACATCAAGAAACTGTGTTGTCCTTTAAGATCAGTTTGTTTATTCGGCTCATTCAGGCGTGAAAAATCAGATCTCTTCTGATTAAAATGTCTTCCCCACATCCACATCCCACCTTTCACAGTGTAAATTGGGCTGAATGTAATCTCGCGTGCCGCCGCCGCCGCCGGTGCTGTCGTGAGCTGTTGATGTTTGTATCTCATGCAATTGCCCTGCAATCCCTCCGCGCGCTCTGACAGCCTCCACAGCCGTCTCTTCTTTTTCTTTTTTCCCTTACTTTGTGTCATGTCATCAGGAAGAAAGACAATTGGAAAGTGATAGGGATTAAAAAAACATGACTGGGGCGAGAGGCGGAGAGGGCGACTTTCGGAGTGAATCGCGGAGCGCGCTGTGAGAGCTGGAGATAAAGTTGAACAGGCGTGATGTTCTGTGGCGGCAGGCGAACCGGTAATTAAAACTATGCGAAACTTGTGTGAGGGACACGAACACATGAACAGATGCAGCCGGACCGTATGGAATATGTAGCCGCCTCTGATGCTGACTCAATTGTCTGGATTTTTTTTTTTTTGTTTGTTTTCACCCTCCTCATCTTTTATGCTTTTTGATATTTTTTTCCAGCAAATGGCCAAAGGCTACTCCTCTAAGTCTTTGTATTACTCTTCCTCTTTGTCTAGTTTATCAGAACAGTCCTTTGTCTGGCTTCCCAGAGCCTCGCAGTTAACTCTGAAACCTGTCTCGCTGCCACTCGCCGGCCCGACTTCTGACTTGTGCGAGGCTAAAGCGCGTCCCAATAAGGGAGTGCTGCGGTGAACAGTGGCAGCTAAAGAGGCGCGGGGGGCTTAGCCGATCAGTAAGACACAAACTCCTCACACCAGCGAGATTTCAGCCCCAGCTTAAGGGCTTCGGGGGAATGGATTTGGACTAACATCACATGAAATTGCTTCTTCAAAGTCTCCTTATCTAGGCACGGGGAAAATCTCAAAATGGTTTTGCAAGTGGTTTTACCGCTAAAAAACATGCAATCACGTTTCACACTTTTAAATTACATACTTAGCTGTTTTCTTTAGCGGGGCAGAGGGTCAAGTGCTTAAAGATTTGTCCCCTTTTCAGTCCTTTTCAAAAAGGTAGCAGTATTCGTGTTATCTTACTTTCACAGCCAGACCGACTGCCCATTCTAAAAATGCATATTTCCGGCAGATGAATACCGACGAGCGGCACAGACATACATGAACACGCACGTGCACACACATACGGTGGCCTGGTCCCCGTCTGATTGAAATTGCGGCACAAAAAACAAACTCGAAAAAGGAATGACGGGACTCAGTTCCCATCGGAGAGACTTAAACTTCGACTAATCTGATAAGTAGAGAGCCGAAACCAGCGGTGTAAGCTGACCGTTGTTTGCTCACCTGAAATATGGGACATCAGCAGCATTTACAGTTAAAGCCTGCGATTTCTGCACGCCTGAAGGATGCCGAACATGCTCACATATGGAGAAAAAACGAGTCACGCGCAAACGTTCCAGTGATGAGAAGTGAAGTCATGGATCATCGTTATTGCGGCAACACCCACGGGGGCATTACTGTACTTCTGATTACAGGTGTGATGGTGCTGTGGCTACGTCCGTGGCGCTTTCATCATCACGGTCGCTGTGATCGAGGCGGTGATTGGCCTCTTGGGAAACTGTGACTTTTTTAAAATGCAGCCCGCGTTTCACGATCTACAATATCTTCATCGAGGGCCTGATGCTGAGTGTCAGATTTACGCTTGTTGTGGTGACAGATGTGTTACATAAGGACAGTGCTTTGTGAAAGAGGTCAGGGGAACATCCAGTGAAGTCCGCTCACGGGGGTTTTCAGCCGTCAGGTTGTTTTTGTTTCACGAACAAGCAGCTGCATGCAGACACGGCAGGCAGTTCAACAACTGTTCACACCTTACAGTATTTCATGTGGTCGCAGTTTCATGACTGCCTTGTGACTCTGATGGCTAACATACAACTTTAGCCAAATCCCCATGTGACATGAAGGGGGCTTTTTCCGATGACACTTTTGGCCAAACGCTTGCAGCGCTGATTCGCTTTTCCATAATCAGTTATACTATGGCGTGTTGAGCCGGGTCGGCTTGAGATCGACACTGTCTCTGGACCCGCACCGCCTCCAAGCAGGCTGCGCTGACAATCTCGCGACTGTGGTCAACCACTGATTGGCCCCTCTCCCTCAAACAAGCGTGTGTTGCTATTGTGAGACAAAAGGCGCTTTTTTAAAGTCACTGTGTGTTCAGCGCTGTCATTTTGTAGCTTCTGAGTGCATCTCTTTAGTTTCTCTCCTGTGTCCCCGTGCGCACCTCCAGACATCCGCCTTATTTTACTGTTTCATCATGTTCGCTTTCAGCTGTTGCAGTAGTCGCGTTCCTGCTGGTGAAAGCCCAACATTTCCGTGTTTTGCCGCTGCACAATTAAAGATTGTATATAACTACATAACGGCAGACTTTTATTTTCATAAAGCAAATAAATGTCACGGGCACCTCCTATTTCCACCTCCTGCACAAAGAATCAAACTGCTGCCAGCTGGGCACAGATCAAAGAATATAATTTCAGAACCAAAAGCAGTTCCTCCTCCTCCGATTATCAGACACCACATGATCGGAGCTGATAGTGAGTACGCTCAGATCATTCAGATCCATCAGTAGGATTTGGACCGGATCCCTGCTTCCCTAGTGAGGAGATGGTGAGATGATCCGGAGAACAATGTGACGAGGAGTTTATGTGTAAAGAACTGTTACTCGTAAATGATCAACATCGAAAAATGGAAGTATCCCTTGTATCAGTGAGTGCATATATATAGTATGCATACAGTATGCATGTATTGATTTATAAGCTCTGATCTCTGTCAGACCTCCAGCCTGTCAGACAGGTGTAAAGCTACAGAATTTGGTCAAATGATGGTTAGTCATTTGGACTCATCTCAAACTATTTCCAGAGTGCTCATATTGATCCTGGCTGACTGGGCTGATGCCATGGACCTCTGAGCCTAAAGAGCCTCCAGCAGTGGATTTTTACAGGAACAGTGCAGAATACAGGAGACCTGAGAACCTCCACAGAAGAAATCAGACAGCCATGTGCAAGTTAAAGGGGAATTCTGGTTATTTTTAAACCTGTGGCCTACATTTACATGTTTTTGGTGTGTAAATGACTCATACTTACCAAAGGTTTTGGAATCGGTCCAGTGAGTCCAGACCAGAAACCCAAGTCTTGTTCAGGTCTTGCACAATTTTGAAGAAGAATTGTGTTGTTGTTATTGTTGTTCTTATGATTTAAGAGTTCTATCTCAATAGGAATTATTTCTGAAATGTTGCAAAATAAGCAGTTTGACTGTTGCAGTTGCCCCAAAGGATGATATTGCAGCCATCGCAGCCGTGTTGCAGCTTCCAGCTGAGGCGATCCGCTGGACCAATTCCAAAACTGTTGCTTAGTATGAATCACTTACACTCCAAAACATGTAAATACAGGGCCCGGGTTTAAAAACACTGGGATTCCCCTTTAAGCCTAAATTAATCAAGTTTTAAAATACACGCTCGCGACCTGTTTGACTTTCTGACCATTTTGCTCTTTTCTCCTATGGTTCATCCACGGTGGCTGTTGCTGCTTATGCACACTGCGCAGATCCAAACAACCCAGCAACATTATACACACTTCTTGATTTGGACCTCCTAGACACAGTGTTACAACAGCAAATGTACCCTCCTTGAAGGCCTGGATGTAGATAAAATCATTAACATGAAAGAAGAACCGATGACCGTAGATGGTGAAGTGACACTCATTTATGAATATCTGAACATAACACAACTGTTACATCCTCGTGGCATGTCTCTGACACACTTTCAGTCACCACTGAGTCTGAGCTGTGGTCTGGCTGCGTTCAGAGCAGAAGTTATTATCCGGAGAAAGAGGCTAATCCATAGAGGATCTGGTTACTATCATATCATTCACTCAATGTAACAGCAGGACGCTCTCTTCTCTTCTCTCTCTCTCTCTCTCTCTCTCTCTCTCTCTCTCAGTGGTTATATATGTATCACAGATTCAGAACATGACTCATCACTCCTCCGCTGTCCTCTGCTCTTCACCAGTTTTGATCCTAAACTGGTAAGTGAAAATTATTCTTAAAAAAAAAAGGAAAAAGGGAAAGCGACACAGGAAGAAGCACATTTTGACGAACACACACTACCAATCACACAAACACGATAGCGCGCGCACACTCACACGTACACCGGGGTGTAACCCTCCCATTGGCTTAACATGTTGAATAACCTGCGTTGCGTAACTGAGGTCAGATATAAAAAGACGCACATCATCCCTGAAGACACACACAGACACACACACACACACACACACTCATTTCATGGTCTATCTGGGTCAGAGAGTACAAGAGAAATAATAACACAGAAGTCATTTCAGATTACATAGCTGAGATCAATAGCCCTCACTGTCTGAGCATGAAAGCTTCATTTTGCCCCAGCCTTCGCATGAAAAGGCCTGATTGTTGCCTGGATTGACTGTTTTGTGGCATGATGATGATGAAGACGATGTGTCCCACACACGCAGACCCACACACACACCGGAATATGCAGCATACATCACATCGAGGCGGTTTTATCAAATAGTGGAGAGGTGGACTGAAGGTGTGAACAGGATCGCTAAACAGGATACAGACACACTTCATTCAGACAATCACGCCTGAGGCATGGAACCACATTTAGACTGACACAAAGTCGACCACGTGGGTCCAGGAGGTTTACACATTTACAACCCTTCTGTAAAAATTATTAAAAGAATGGTTGACTTTTGGGACATTTTGCCTTGAGTTACAGCTAAACATCTCTTATACAACTCCTGTGTCTGTACCCTAAATATGACACTAGAGTCAGCAGACGGTAAACACAGCTTAGCCTAATGACTGGAAGAATACTGCTCACCTGGCTTTGTCCAAAAGTTGAACAGTTTGCCAAGGAAGTCACGGCAAAGAAACAAGGCGAGGTGTTGGCAGGAAGCTTTTTTGTTTACCTTTGGACTGAGTTAGGCTAGCTGTTTCCCCTGCCTCCAGTGTTCGTGCTAAGCTAATTGGCTCTTGCTTCATATTAACCATACAGACGGGGGTCGCAAACCTGGCTGTTCGCAAACAGTTGCTTATTTACATGTCTTTCAAATATGAACCAGCATTTTCGTTCATTTCTAGTCATGTCTCCGTTCACCTGGTGGAAGAAACTTCGATATTTACTGTTCTTGTAGCTCTGTTTTTGGTCTCCACCACCCACTCAGATAGAAAATGCTTCAGCTGCCAAATGCTCCACTACCTTCGCCAGCTAGCCGCTAACTTTGTCTTTCTTTGTTATTCTTTGTGTCTGACAACATCACAGAAACAATTCCATGATAAGTGGACCTTTTGATAAAGTGTAAGATCCTTTTTGTAACCAAAAACACAAGTCTCGCTCAAGAAGTCTCAGTGTCAAAAACAAGCGCTTTAACTTGACATAACTTGCATAGTCAGAGTTGCCCCAAAGGATTATGTTCTAGTCATTCCAGCTGTGTTGCGACTGCCGAGCTCAGGAAAATGTCTCGCTCTTTAGCTGCTAAATGCTCCACTATGTTCAGCAGCCAGCCGCTAACTTTGTCCGTCTGTTGTTTTGTGCTATTTTTAAACAATTTGTTGCTGAAAACTGCAGCCTGCTGTGATGTAAAAATGACGCTAAAAAGAGTGATGAGACTGAACCAAAACAGTGTAGTTGCGCGCCAGAAAACTAAAATTACTTAAAGATGCTGAAAAGCTCTTCAGAGCTGAGGTGAATGACAGAGTCTGGTGCTTGTCCTTTGTGGGATCATTACTAAGTATGATTATTTTCACATTACACAGCCAATTCCAATTCCATTGGAGGTTGGTCAAGGGCCAACAGCGAACACTTATTGTACTGTGAAGATGGTACAAGGGTCCCAAGTTTCCTTCACTGACTGACTTCCTGGGCAAAGTGTCACTCTACCTGCCATTCTGAGATTATGAAAAATAATCATTTTTTCTACACAACAAACAAACAGCATGAACAGCAATGTATTACCTTCGTTAAGGAAGATATGTGGCTTGTTGGTTTGCCAGCAGGACACTTAAAAACTACTGATCAGATTTTCATGAAACTTGGATGGAGGATGGGCCTCGGCCCAGAATCGATCCCATTTAGTTTTGGTGCCGAGCCATGAATTCATCATCACTTTCTTTCACATTGTGTTTTTCAACATTCTCTTTCATTTCTCCATAACACATTAATCGAGAACCCATGCACATTTTGGTGGCTAGTATCTATGAGTGAGCTCAATTTGATTTGGATAAAGGAGTCGTTGGGTCTTAACAGAGGTAGGCACTCTACTGAGCCATTCTGGTACAACATTTTTTATTTCTTTAATTTTTTTTTGAAGAGAATCAACTTGTAGGCCTAATCAACACCAACTTTGGCCCCCCAGCCCACTTTGGGAAGCCCTGATATAGTAAATTGATTAAGTGTTATTCTAAAAATATTGTTAATAGCCCCTTTAAACATTAGTGAAATCTAATAATCCGTAAATTGTCTTCAATGGTGCACATGCAGGAGATTTACGGTGTAACTTTGCACACATTCACAGCAGATAAGGAATACTGGAGCAGATACACGGCTATCTTAATGTAATCTTTCAGCTTTCTCCTTTCAAACGAGCTTTAAAATGCATTTTCTTCATTCCTTTGTCGTTTATTTGTACACATGTGGCTCTGTTTCCACTGCTGTGTGTTCATTTGATTTTCTTTTATTAGATATGAACACATCAACACAGAAGTGGAGTTTGGATTTGAGCCAAGGAACAAGTGATTTGATTGTAGTTTCCCCTGTTAGGCAAATATAATTTTGAAAAAGAAACTCAAATCCAATTCATGAGATCAAGATTGGAAAGAACGCGAACTGCCAGAAAAAACACTGATGTTTTTTGCCTTTAAAAGCGGGTCGGATGTTTGTGCTGTCTGATTTCCTCTCAGCTCAAAAGCGGGGACCCTTTTCCCGCATATTCAGGTTAGAAAACCGCTGGCAGTCCTCGTACCCCGCGTCTTCACCTCTCATCTAACGCGCCTGTGCACGCACGCACGCACGCACACACAGTCGCACACAAACATTACCCCGCTTTGATACAAATCCCCGTGGTGAGCTTCTATCATCTCTAGCAATAACGAGCTGTCATTGGCCCTCAGTGATGTATCTGTCTGAATGTGTCAGCGAGCAAGCAGGCTGACTGAACGTCGGGCTAAAGCAGTTCTCCACTTCCAAGGCCTGCCAGTCAGTGCTGGGGGCACCTGAGACAGCCCCGTGTCGGTGAGGGATCATTTCTGAAGGCTGACACTGGATCAGAGACAGGAAAAAAACAGCCATGTCGACGTTTGACCCCACCCCCGTATGAGAGAGGGGGGGGCGGGGGAGAAGTTGGGGAAGACAGCAGAGTAAGGTGATGAGGTGCTGACAGCTAAATGCCAAATAGGTTGTCTCAGGAGGATTTGATATCTGACCGGCTCCTATTTTATAGATAAGAGGGAGGCATCTGAGTTATTAAAGTTCTAGTGTAGGTGTACAAACATTTGCATTTACATGGGGAAATGAGTTTAAACTAAGTCAGCGGGCACCTTGGATATTCATCTGAATGTCACTGTGATACAAGATAAACCTAAATAACCCCCCCCCCCCCCCGCAGATAACTCCCAGATTCAGCCATCACAACACCTACATGTAATATATTCCCTCCACACTGCATGAGATATATTATCTCGCCTTCCTTATTGTGTCGGTGATAAATGCAGCACACATTAACTCCCACCAAATGTGTTTCTCCGATTTCCACAATAAAGGGGGCCTTACTTTTGCTCTGACCTTCAGCGTGGTTGCAAAGCCAGCACAAAATATGCATTTAGAAGAAGCAGCGGGAGTGGATGTGAGGCTTGCAGGAGATTGCTTTCTTTTGTACGGCGTCATGCAGGAACATGCATCACTGTCCGCCTCCAACAAACAGCCAGTAATATGCAGAAATATTAAGTAGGATCAGCAAATAAATATATGGAGTGGAGCTAGCGCTGTGACAGATGTTGGCTATTTGCATGGAGCTCCTCTGTCATGTCATTAGCCAACTCTCTCAGCCAAGCAGGCAAAATGAATGAACTGGCTCCTCGGATACTCCGGAGCCGCGCGGAGTTTGAGGCGCTTTCCTCGTGCGACGGAGGGGAGCGCGGCCGAGCGGAAGACCTGTAAAGGATCTGCAGCCTCTATCTGCAGCCAGGTGTTCAGGAGTGAATGTATCACAATGAGAGGACCACATGTATTTTTCATGCTGCTGACCTGGCTGCTGGAGCTTGATCTTTCTTTGGTGAGAAGGCCCGTTTCAACCTTTGAACCTGCAGCATGTTTTAACTTTTATGTGTAGACTTTATTTTATAATGCACACACACACACTGTGTGCCACGTGTTTCTGTATTTTTCCGTATTTTCTGTATTTCTTTGTGTTTCTTAGAAGGCAGCAGCGTGGCGTATGAAAGATTGATTTAGTCAGTGAAGCAAAGCGCGCGTGTTCACTCTGTTCTCCGTGTTCCCTGGTCAAGACCACCGAGTTTCATCCCGCTGAAAACATACACCCTACTGTATGGCTTCAGGGACGCCACGACTGACCTCCACCTAGCTGAACATAAATGAGTAAAGAGAAACTACAACACAGAACAATCCCCCTTTATTAACCCCCCCAGGTGCATACAGGCTCTTACAATCAGCCCAGGCATTGTTCGGGCTGCTCAGCGTTATCGAGCACGTCGCCGACGCGCCTCCGAGTCTGCTCTAATGGCGTGGGTCATCAAGCACTATTCAAGATGGAGAAGAAAAAAGGAGAGAAACAAGTATTGATTTGAAAATGCCTTGTTCTGTTATTTTTAAAAGCTTTCATCTGTGTTTTTTTTTTTGTTTTTTTTCTCTGAGCTGGTGGAGGGCCTCAGGTTACGGTTGGGGAGTTTATAGAATGTTCTGTGATCAGTGTTTTTTCTCCCTGTGTGTGTGCGTGTGTGCATATGTGTGTGTGTGTGTGTGTGTGTGTGTGTGTGCACGCGCCGTGCTCATGTATGTATCAAATCTTGTCAGCCGCAGAATACATATGAGGAGGCAGGAGAGTCATATATCTGACAAAGTGCAGCCAATAAAGTATAATTCATGACTGTTACAGTGCCCGTGGATAGTAGTCATTACTCTTGTGTTGGTGTGCGTGTAGTATATCAGGCCTCGAAACAACAGCCCTCATCACTATATTGATTGCCTGACACCTTCTAAAACGTGTTTTTATTTTTATTTTTTTCTTGAGAGAGCAACAGAGTGCAGGATGGAGAGAAAAAGAGACAGAGGAGACGTGGAAGAGCGGCTCTGTCTTCGTGCTGCTGCGGGACGACTGCTGTCTGGGTGGTGTCGGTGGTCACCGTCATGTACACTGATATAAAGTCACAAGCTAATTCCAATCTTCAGGCCGGCTATCATAGCGTGAGATATACAGTGCGCGTTGTCCGGCACAGTGCAGTTTGTTCTTTGCGCGCACAAAACACAGCATTGTCTCCCGATAGCAAGAATTTGCCGCGCAGGCCACAGCCGCTTCTCTGTGGACGCGCTGCTAATGTGTTGCATGTGAGAGCACATTTTCATGTGATCCACATCCATCTCCCTCTTTCATGGAGTTGTCCCTTGGGGAAATTTGCGCTGTCTGTAGCGTTTTCTGTCAACCTTTTCCCTCACTGTTGTGTCTCCTTCAGTGTTTCCTCGTCAGCCTCGGTTCATGTCAAATAGACGGGTATGACAAACACGAAGACGCCTACTGTAGCGTCAACTTGAACCCCAATGAGGACACACTTTCCACTTTCATGCCATGGTAAAATCCACATTAAAGGGTCTGATTACCCAAATAAAACAAAATTTGTGCTCACTTTTTCCTGGCTGGCTGGCCCCTATGCCCTATGTGTTATTTTAAGAGGAAATTAGCTCCAGTCTTAACATCTCAACAGATTTGTAGGTTATCTGCAGCAAAGCCCGACGAGTACACCAGTTTACAGCCGTTATTGACCAACATTGGGATATCACAAGTATACTGGCGTTGGCACTGTTCCTTACCTGTACTTTTGGATATATAATGCCTCTTTTTCAATTGTGATAACTAATGAACAAAGCAGAGAAAAAACATAAACAGTACGTTGTTTTAATACGTTTAAATTCAGATACAGGAAATGAGAAAGAAAGAATAAGAAAGAACCGATGTCCCTGGTGAGTCCTGAGCACAGACAGAGCCCGAGCTCTCGCACAAACACACATCGAACGCACTTATGCCGATGTTGCTCACATGAATCATCCGTACACCGCTCAAACGGTTCAAGGGTTAAACCAAAGCAGCTAATGTGAGATGTGGTGAACACACATTTACAGTGGGATACCTCAAGGCAATATACAAAATTAAGCATTTGGTGCTCGGACACACCTCAAGCTCTTGGGGGGTTTTTTAGCATACGTTTTGATGAACTGAAAGGACAGAATATGTTTTCTGTCTGAACTGCTGAACTTGCTGCCCTGTCAGATGCAATCAGTATTTAGAAAGAGAATTGAGCCAAGTGACCAGACTGTATCTACAAGTATTTGTCAGCCAAAAGCTAATTTTATCCGCCCAATTAAATAAAAGCTAGCGTAGTTGGCCAGGAAACCACCCAATCTGGCAACGCTGTCCGTGTGGCTAAATACCACATGGGGCAAGTTTAGAATTTTGAGGGAACTGACCCTTTAAAAATTATTTGAAAGTTGTTCCGAGCGGATTTCCATCACATATTTACATTCTGATGTTGTCAAATCATGCACACACAGCTGCAGATGACTGCTGACATCGTCCCTTTAGGTGCCTTATTTACCCAATTTTACAGCTGCAGTTTTTCAGGTCCCATATTTTTTTTCCCGGTGCGGGCTGTCGTATCAACTTATTTTCAATGTCCAAATATTTGCTGGGTGTCATTTCACGTTCTCTCTCTGATCAACACTGTGTTTAGATTTTTCCCTCATTCCGTCTTTCTTCATTTAATCAGCGCCCTCATGGACCGTTCATGGACTTGATGGAACCTCAGATTTTTATGCGTCGGCTGATATACGGTCGTATTAAAGACGGGTGCTTTCCGTTTGACGAGCGTGGTTTAATCTAAATCAAGATATGGGTCCCTCGAGGCCGGTGCTGTAATCATGTCAAACTGGCGATACCCTCACTGTCACTCTCTCTCCATCTCGCTTGATTATCATCTGCACTGCAATTATTGAGCAGATTTAGATGGTATCTGGCTCTTAGGTAATCAGGAGGAGAATGGGATTAGATGTAACGTTATATGGCTATGTTGTTAATCTCAATGAGCTTGCATCACATAGCTCATCTGACTGTGGGATATATAACATCTGGAATTGGGGCTTTGTGTTCAGTTCAAGGTTAAACTATAGATCATTGAGCGTTGTGTAAAACATCTTTGAATTAGAAAGAAAACGGACTGGAAGTGGATGTTGTTCATCCTGCAGCGAAGACAATTACTCACACAATAAACGAGTTTTAATGCATATATACAAGCCTGCATGGCGATATTATAAAGTCTCTATATTACTTAATCAAGCAGTCATGTTAATTGTGTAATAGGCTTGTATATTTCCATGCTGTCTCATCTCATTTACATATTTACGCCCGTGTTAATGAGGAGGGCTAGATTAAAGAGGGGGAGGAGGGGCACGAAAAGTGGCTCCTCCCTCAATATCACTGATTTATTTATGCTCATTAAGTGGAATTGCGCAGATCTACATTCCCATCTGTAATAAGGAAAGGACTGTATTAAATTTCATGGACATATCACAGCAAAGCGTACTGTCACGAGCGGTGTAAGTAGCTTTTGTGCACACTTTGAATGAATAAATGATCAAGACAGATGGAGTATCCTGTCGAGGAAACATTTTAATATGGCAAAATGGGACGATGAATGAGTGAATTCTTGGAAATTAGAAGTGGATGGAGTGAAGACTCCCTTTATCAGGACATCGCTGCCGCGGGGCCGCTAGTAGTGGCGAGCCTGTTCTCTCCGGGGCTGTAGCAACGATGCAGAATAATGAAAATAAGTGTGTCCATTAGACCAGTTAATCTTATTTGGCCTGTAACATTGGGCTATGTTTTCATCACAGACTAAAGGTCCCTTGTTCTCTGCTCTTTTTATGCGCACATGTACTGTAGAGCGTCACACACCACACACACATGCATATGCACACACACACACACACACACACACACACACACACACACACAAAGAAACACATGCACAATCCCAGCCTTCATGCAGACACAGTGATTTAGCAGTCTCACACAGACAGTGGCTTCACTCCTCTGTTCTCCAGCCTCTCCACTCCTCCCTCCTCCCTCCTCCTCCCTCCTCCTCCTCCCTCCTTTTCACAAAACAACACAGGGCTCTTCTGAGCCCCGAGGAGAAAGAGCAAAATTTACAAGAGGAACACAGGGGATCAGTGGTGCTGTTGTATACTGGTGAACAGCACCCCTTTGACTGGGAACCAGAGGTCAGGGCATGGCTCCCAAAGCCTGCTGGGTTCTTTGGTGCGTGTGTATGTGTGTACACAAGTGTTTGTGCATGCATGTGTTTGTGGTCCTTGAATGTGTGTGTTGGCATTTGTGTGTGTGTGTGTGTGTGTGTGTGTTCGCCTTTGGGTGCCTTAAACCCCTCCTGCTAATGTTGCGGGAAAGTCACAAACTGTTTTTGTGGCAAAGTGGAGTCACATGACAGCACAGCCTGTGTGTCTAATCTTTTTATACACACTGTAAACTATAGGAGTTGGCTTGTGTTGGTGACGTGTGATGTGCGAGCATGGCATGCGGATGAACAGTTTGCTTATGTATGGTGAGTGACATTGAGAGATATTCCCACCACACAGTTTTACTTCATTCCCCACAGCTCCATAAGTAGCTTATCCTCCTTTAAAACCAGTAAATAGTGGCAGCAGACAGAGTTTAATAAGATTAGACCCGTAATTTTCACCAAAGTGCCCCCTGAAGACAGTGTATTTTTGGTCTTTTTTTCCCACACAATTACTCTCTCTCATCAAGGATTGGTTCTTTTTTCGCAGCTTTGAGTGCGTTATGATGGCACTAGCCAAGCAAAGACATCTGCATCCAATTCTAAGGCTTCAACTGCTACATCCCACTGACTGCATGCAGATGTAGGAAGTAGGCCAAAGGATGTAGACAGATTTCAGTTTGTAATATAAAACACAGGATGTAATGTATAGAAAGCAGCATGTAGGTTGTAACCCATAGGATCAAAGATGGAAGTTGAACAATAGATATAGGGTGAAGAGTTAATGATGTCGGATATAGAGTTCAGAAATATAAACTGGCTGTGGAGGGTATGATATAGAACTTTCCTTGTGTCTGTGTGGGACATAGGATGCAGATCATATGGGAGGAAATGTGAAGCAGAACATAAGAGGTAGGATGTAAGATGTACTGTATGATCTAAGATATAGGAGGATATAGGATATACAACGTACACTGAGCAAACTATATTTAGAATGTATAACATAGGACACCACGGAATGTTGGACATCTGGAAATAGAATGCAATATAACATGTAGGATGTATAATGTAGGATGTGGAATGTTGTACTGAACGTTTACTCCAATGCATTGATTTAAGATGAGGGGTTAGGGACTTAGGATGTAAGATGTAGGACGTTCGTGAGCACACTTTGTAGGATGTATGACATAGGACATGCTGTGAAGGATATACAACACAGAATGTACGAAGCTGAACACTGAATTTAAGTTGCAACGTAAGATGTAGAATGCAAGATGGGGGATTTGACTTAAGATGTGTTTTATGTGTATTGAGAACTAGCATTGTGTTCATAGGATACAGCAATGTTTTAAGTTGCAGAGTTAGGGACCTGGGATATAGGAGGAATGATAGTCTACAGTAGGTTATACTGTATATTAAACAGAAAGCATGGTCTAAAATACATGACGTAGAAAGTAGGTTACTGAAAACCTCATTGACTGAATCTCCATTTTGAGGTGTTCCGGATGGTTTTGTTCTGGGCCCGATGCTGTTTGCATTGTACCCGCTCCTTCTTCGGCCGATAAGCAATTTCAAAGGAGTCTCTTACTGTTGTTATGCAGATGATATTCAATTATACATTTCGTTTAAGCCTGTCTCTTCCATGCAATCGCCTTGACTTTACAAAAAAGATTGGATGGCAAGATAATTGGCTACAGCCTAACAATGACAAAGCAGTCGTTCTTATTTCTACCCCAGATGGCAAAAGGTGAGAGTAAGTCTTTGCTCCATCATCTTCTGTTAAACCTCCCCTCCATTCCCATGGTCCAGGCTTTGAGTCTTGACTGGCATGTAAATACTTCGGTTTGCTCTTGTTTCTAAACGCAGCCTCCCCTGTGTCTATTGTTAAGATAGGGGTGAATAAGATGTTTTCCTCCCATCATGATTATTGCAACTCCCTTTTCACCTTTCTTAAAAAGACATTCCTACATTGCTTACAAATGGTTAAAATGCTGCTGCCAAACTTCTGACTAATTCCTCCCAAAAGTCTAATATCGCAGCAGTCCTGATGTCTTTACACTGGCTTCCCATCAAATTCAGAAACCTCAAATAATGTTTAGAGCGTTGCTTAGTGCTGCTGCAGTCATACAATACCAGAAATAATTTGAGGTTGTTGGTTGTTCTTTGCTCTAGGCTCAAGACAGAAAGACACTATCCCTTTTAGTTTGTAAGACCTACACTTTTAAACTTTCTGCCATTTGACTTATGATCTGTGGACACTGCTGACACCTGTAAAGGTCCAGTTTGAAGGAATTAGTGGCATCGCGATTGCAACCACCCCAACCACCCTTAAATACCCCGTGCCCCATCCTCTTATAAAAATGCAAAGGGGAAAAATAAGCGAAGGCTGTTTCCAGAGCGTTTCATATATGTGTTATCTGGGTTACAGTAGAAACATGAGGGTGCAACATGGCGGCCTCTGGCAGGACTATTTCGCTTTGTAGCTCAAGTTATCCATTGAACCTCATCGACATGGCGATTGCTCTCAAAGCTTTCGACTGACACTTAATTTGACCATTAGGAGTTTATATGCCATATAACAGCCAGTGTGCATCGTAGAAACAAAATGCACTCTCATTTCACACCCCTTCCATCGAAGCCACCTGCTAGTCAACCACCGGATGATCGACACATTGTGTCAGCAATGAAATAAAAAAAATGCCAATATATAATTTTAAAACTTTGACTTGGAAATGATTCAAGTTCATACAAGCTTTATGTATTTTGATTGTTGTATAGGCAGTTTCTCCATTCAGGCAATTGTTCCCAGCTATGTTTTTGTAAAGAAGGGGATAAAGAACTCTAATGTGTTTGTGCCTCTGTTACTCTCAAGCAGTCGATATTGTAGTCACGAAATGGCCTTTGTTGCCAGACGGCTGGATATCTCGTCAGGAGAGCATGTGCATAGTGCTAATTTTTAGTAATATTTTGATCTTGTACCATGTAAGGCTATGTGATGTGGTCCTATTGTGTTTTCCAGCTAATAGGTCCAGTTATACTGTAGGTCATCTGAAGGCTTATATTTGCATTAAATTCAGCCAAGAATTAAATTAAAACCCTTCTTCTTCAGTGTGTTCAGCCTCACTGCAAGGAGCACTTAGACTTGCACAGTGTAGCCATTCAAAAGAGAGATTGTTTAAAAACAGCTTTCAGTTTACTTTGGATATGACTGGGATAGGCTTTTTGGGATTATTTTACATACATTTTCAGGAATGGGTTACCCGAGAAAGGATGCAGGATAGGATGTAACATATCCTCTTCATAGAAATGTTGTTTCTTTTCCCCCTCGAGCTGTCAGAAGCGCTGTAAGTGCTTCTGGCATTAATCTATAGGAGTTTGAGCACACTGAATTATTTACTCATTTTCCTCGCCTAAATTTTTCAATGAAAACATAACCCTGCAGATGACCTGTGACAGCCCCTGTCAGCTGGGAAACACAGTGGGTCCAGATTGTATAGTCTTACAAGGTCCAAGTTCAGTTTCAATAACGATATCCCTGAAAATACACACTTAACATTTGTTTTTCTGTAGGAAATATCCAGGCGCCTGGAAAAAGTACCATTCTATGGCCTCAACATACCCCTGCCTGAGACTGACATGGGGCAAAAACTTATTGCAGTTCTTTTTTTCCATATTTACACCACCATTGTGCATATAGAATAGTCAAAAACAAGCGCTCAGGTGGAAAAACAAACT
>OMLP01008971.1:9383-27809 GCA_900302685.1 Spondyliosoma cantharus | reverse complement strand
TAATATGTATGTATGTATGTATATATATATATATATATGTATATATATGTATATATGTATATGTATATATGTATATGTGTATATATATGTATGTATGTATATGTATATATGTATGTATATATGTATGTATGTATGTATATATATATATATGTATGTATGTATATATATATATATGTATATATATATATGTATATGTATGTATGTCATAACTATATATTGCCTCATGGCAGCACCGCTCATGATCAATGGGCATATAGGTTATGTATTTCCCTACGGGTCTATATGAGGCAACTACTGCAACAACTCAGATTTCAGAGCAGCACTTCTCCTGAACTCATCTGGTCGATATTCGCAGAGCGCTGAGCGTTCCTCTGTTTTGTCAATAGCAGTTTTGCTTTCTTGTAAGACAGTTGTGGCTCAGTTGTTTTATTTTGAAGGGACACAAAGAAAATATCTCACTGACCACGTGAGGCCGGACTACGATTGAGGCCATTTTTTTTTTTTTTTTTTTTTTTTTAAAGGAATGAGACCACAGCTCGGTGTTATATTTCCACAGCTCTCTCTAACTTAATGGTCACTGAGAACAAGTGTGTCACTTAACAAATGGGCTGCTTTGCTCAATATGCAATTAACCTATATCGCTGGATGGAAGTTTTCAGTCCACCGAGGAGAGTTTTGACAGAGTGAATATCTAAAAATGGCAGTATACTGTGCAGAAATCAATCCCCTTTCTCTCCATTGATTCCATTAAAAGCCTTTTTGGAGATTGATTACACTGAAAGCCTCCCTCCGCTTTGGATTACAGTTGCACAGTTCCAATCTCATTTTTTACAGTCCAAAGATATGGGCATTTATTCTATTACACTGCAAGGTGCAAAGCCCGGGGCCTGAACATCAGAGACCACCCTTTCTCTAAGAATAATACTTTGCACAGATAGAAGAACATCCATTTGAGTATTGGGTATTGCCCCGCTTTGTCAGATAAGCGTTATCACTCTCGTCGTTCCCGTTTCAAGATCGCTTTCCTCACACCGAGATCAGAACGCATGTTACATGAAATCAGAAAAAAAACAACTCGACGCATCTGAAGAGCACCGACGATAACACGCAATTATTCCAGTGTGGCGGGGGCGGCGGCGGCTGTGTGAAAACTGTTTGCATTGTTTTATGGTGAAAACTGAGTCTAAGTGCAGTGTGCTGCAGCGCAGAGCTCTACAAACCAGAGGAAAACAAAAATAAATTGCATATAGATTTCTGTACATGCCGTAGCTCTCAATCCTGCAGCCTTATCTCTGTAATGGAATATTTATCAGTAAAGTGTAAAGCAAAAAAAAAAGAATGTTGCCTATGGCAACTGAATGCATAAAACATTTTGTTATTTCCTGGTGTTTGTGTACGGAGCAGATAAATGATCAGGAATATTAAAGCCTGGACGGGGGAATCCTTACTCAGCGCCTTGTGGAAGCAGCCATCTTGAGGGTAAACTCGGGGACAGTGTCCTTGCTGGCCCGCTGTATGATTCATTTATCTGTCACACATTTCTGCTGAGCATGCCACTATCTGCTCGCAGGATGTTTATGAATATATCCACAAAATGATATGAAAGCAATAACACTTCACCAGATCTGGGTTATTTCACTGAAAATCGATCAGATGTGTCTCCTGGAATTGCGTTTCCCTCAGCCGGCGAGTCGTTTCATATTGTATGCATTTCGCCGCGGTGCAGCTGCGCGTATAGGGAGACAGACAGCTGGGTTTTGCATATGGCTGCGGATGACCTTTCCCTGGTCCGCTGCGCCGCTTAGTGCAGTGTTTTTGGCAGACTTTAGGTGTTGTTGCTGAATAGATAAGCGCTCATCCTGAAACCTGTCCCTGTGAGGTCTGCCTTCTCAGTACCATGCTTGCATTTTGAAAGGTTACTTTGGGATGCCAACTTGAGCCTCCACATCGCCCAAGGCTACTTCCCCCCCCTTCACAACAATCTCTCCGACCCCTCCTCGTGGCCCTCCTCCTCTGGCATCTGCCAATAGGATGTGGACGAGGAGAGTGACGGGTAGGAGGTGGGCACGGCATTCATGAGTCTTTGCCTGGACTGCCAAGTTGAGCCAGAGGACAGGAAAATCAAAAGGGGGCCTCGAGTCACTGGATGCCTGCCCGAGCTAATTTATGACTCTGGTATGGCCTTAAAACATCTTCCCTGTTTACTGTAAGCATCAAAACAACGTCTTCCAAGTATTCTATGTGTGCTCGTGCCTTTGTGTTCATTCAGTTAATGTCCAAATGTCCCCTCAAGGATAAAGAAATCCTCCACAGCGAGGACACTTTGCCTCAACAACAGGTCTGTTTAATCCCCGAGCTTCCTGAGCGAAGCCAGGAATCAAAGAATGCAACTTTGCATCCGGTTTGCACTTTTTTTTTCTTTTTTTTTCCAAATGTCAGCATCTACTCGAGCCAAATTGCGATAAATGAATGGAAATAAGACGAGTGAGAAACACAACAGAAAGGAAAAGTACAAACGGCCACATTTTCTAAAATCCTGTCACACACAATTTCAAGACTCAAACGCAGCATTTAGCCGTATAGTCCTGGCTGGAGTTTTCCATTATGATGTGTTTGTACACAGTGCCGCGCGTTGCCTTTGTTACCTACAAGGCAAGCCTCTTATTTTCTTCTCGCAGTCCTTGTGTTGCCACTTGTTTTGTTGCTGTTCACTTCCTTAATTGGAATTTCTGCCGCACAGCAGACTGAGGACTTGACAGTGTGTCCGCATTTTTCAGCTTTGCCTGAGTCCATCTTGTCACTAACTACATCAACACGCCGCCGAGGTTTCGCTCGGACTCAGCAGAGGTGCGATTGCTCTCTTGTGTTCAAAGGAAGCAAAGACTAAAAAGAAACGTTACGCTGCCCAAAAAAAATCAAAACCTTACCAACTACATTTGTCTGTTTACCTTGCATGAGAGAAATTAGCATCTCGGTGAGACTCAGGACACTTGTAGTCGATTTCTCACTCGTTGTTGATTAGTTTTGAAGTGGCATTTTTATTCCCAGTGATTCTCATTTCTTTGAAACGAGCTGAAATCACAGTTTTATTATCAAAAGCAGTGTGAACTTTGTCCAGATACAGATCCCTGGGGACACTGTGTTTATATTGAATGATCCTCATGCACTGTATCTGTGTGGAGCTTGTCCAAATACACGCATATACGTATACAACCAACTGAACACCCCTCGTCTCACCCTCGCAAGTGCTTGATTTGTCCTTTCAGGGCCACTGCAGATACAAATGTGTCATTCTAAGGTAACGAAAACACGACTTTTCCCAGCTTGAGGTGATTGTACACCATTTAAAACATGCCTGTATTTATATCTCTGCCTCTAAATCCTACACATTGGACCTTTACGATTACGCTTGTTACTGGTTTAATTTTACACAGTCATGCCCTTGTAACCAACAAGGTGAGCCTCTTTATTTTTGATTACATTGAATGATTTGAACATTATGCAGCGCATATGTGTGTATCTGTGTGTAGCATGTCCAAATATATATGTATACAACCAACTGAACACCCCTCGTCTCACCTTCCCCTATAAAAGTCATACGTTTCTCTCTTTTAAGTGTTTGATTTGTCCTTATAGATACAAAAGGGTCATTCTAAGGTAACGAAAACACGACATTTCCCAGTTGCAGGTGAAGCTACACCAATGAAAACATGAACATATTTATATTTCTGCCCCAACATCCTGCACACTGGACCTTTTTAATTTTGGGTTCAAGGTTAGAATTAGAAATGTGCTTCACATTAGACATGAGACGAGGGGATGCTTGTCTTATAATCTGTGGTTCGTGGGTTCCACCCACGACGGAAAAAGGAACACACACATTCAGGCCCACTCGCAGATGTGGACAGACACATACACACCTACCCCACAGAGCCATGACTAAGCCTGCTAGATTACCCCTTCCCTGTTGGCAGCGCGCTGCTATTGGGAACACGAGGCCTTGTCCTGTGTGGTTGGCTGGCCAGTGTGCTGCTCGTCCTGGGGGCTCAAGTCACAGGGCTTAGCTGCTGCTGCTGCCACTGACCACAGCCATCTGAACTCCTTTCCCATTCTGACCCCAGGCAACACACAGTCTGCTGCTTCATTAGGTCACTCCACCACCTCTAGCTAGGGGGGAATTTTAAGGCAGGTCCAGTCTGGATTACCATATGGCTCCTCTTGGTTATGCTGTCATGAAATATGAATCCAACACAAAGACCCACTGCTGCAAACGCTCCACGAAAAGTGTCACATGCCCCGCTCGGCACTGCGAGAACTCCGGGGGCATCGATGTTGCAAAGATTTCATCACGCCTGAAAGTTGAGAGTTTTTTTTGTGTTGTGACTCTCTTGGTTCAGTCCACATTGTTTACCTTTCGCTCAGTGTCAATCCACGTTATTCTCACCGAATCCAACACGCAAAAGATGTTGCTAGACACAAATATAAACGTGCTGGGGGAAAGAAAATCCGCTCTGCTGGAGATATCATCATCTTGTGGATGTAGTACATGAGACTAGCATCCAGGGGAAAAGAGCGATTCTTCAGCTCCCTAATTGTCTTGTCTCCTTCTCCACCCACACCCTCAATTAGTGCAAATAAAATCCTCCCTTTGTGGAAAAAGTGCTCTGCAAAACTGCAGAAGCGGGTTTTACATGACATGCAGCTAAAAAAAATTAGACTTTCAAACTCCGAAGGCACAGCTTGTGTGTCAGGTAAGGAAGCTGTGAGGGTCGGGTTTTTTTTTTTTTATCCCTTAAGGCCCAGAGGTGGCTAAAGTGACAGAGGCCAGATGGTGGAGTCTACATGCCTGGGAGGTGAACACAGACTGACAAGACAGCCAAGGGTCTTCCATGATGAAGTGTGGACAGTGGCTTTGAAAGAAAAAAAACAAAAAACTCTATACATCACTTAACCTTCTCCCAAACAGTGTTGTTTTCTCTTTTGTTGAAATTCCAGAATTTGCCTTAAAAACACGTCTGTTAGGTCTCTGTGTCAGCACTGACAATAGACAAGATTGTTTGTCTTTCTTTTTATCTAAACAAGACAGAAGAAACACCATTTCATATATTATTTTCAGGATAAAATGCGTGTAAGATATAATGAACATAAATTACAATACAGCGTTTGCAGGAGAATCACTTGACACAAGTTTAATTGCCTCACCCATCTGGCAGATTGTCTCGCTCATCTGGCAGTGTGCTCCACCCAACTGGCTGCCTTTGTGTGCACGACGGAGAAACTGGAACTGGTTCTGATTCACGTCGATAAACTTCTCCGGTCCCGTTTGCCATCTCTGACAGGTGTTGGCCCCGCGTATGAAAAACAATATCTCAAACACTCGCCCTAAGCTGTGGGACAACCTTTGGGGTGTTGAATGTCACCATCTGTTGAGGACCTGCTTAGTTGAAGTCATTACAGCACGTGGAGGGAGAAGCACTCGCCCATGAGGCCCGCGGTTTATTGCACAGGAACTCAGGTGGGCACTGATCTGATTTCAGAGGCTCAGTTGGCGATCGTTGGGAGCATTTGGGTTGACATTATCCACACCTAATTGCCGTGCACACACCAAGTGTTTCTCCCTCAAATGTTGAGATGATTTACCGACCCCACCATATATTGCATACTAGTGCGATATTTTCATGTCCACCTTTTCTGGGTTGGTCTCCACAGACTCTTGACAAAAAGGGTAAATTGGGGTAAGATGTCTCCTTTAAAGGTGCAATATGTAAGAATTTAAGCATTTAAAAATGAACAAACTAGAATGTGAAGAAATAACAGTTTCGGCATCATGTGCTCCATGTAGAGATATCTAATGCTAGAATGCTAACTAGCTCTGGTCCGTCCCGGTCCAACACAGTGTTCACTTCCCCCGGTACTCCCAGCTCACCATCTGGATTACTAGCTGCATGGCTAGCTGAGTTTATTAGTTCACTGAATGTAACATAAATGTGAACACACAGAAATTATATTGAGTTTTGAGCAGAATTACATTACAACTTGATACGCCCAACCTGAAATTCAGATTTCCGATTCAGAAAATCAAGACGCATCTCACCAACCCCAACCTCAATATCCAAGATGGCGGCCCGCTGTAGATAAAACTGTTTATTGGCACTTCTTGCTACGTTGTGGCTCATTGAATCAATCTTAAACACTGTATATACTGTAATACTGTCCGATTTCTACCTGTGGACGTGTTGCTTCAATGTTTTTCTGCAAAAAAAAACAGTGAAATCAACTTGTGTTGCTAATGATTACGATGGCTTGAACTGCTATTCCGACTGATTGTACTGGAATGCGTTCTACCCGAATATGACATCATCATCAGGTAAATGGAACGCATAATTAGCCGACGCTAACAAAGAGTGAAAGCTAGCTAGCTTGTGCAACGGCGCTCCATCACTGCTGCTAGCTAGAATGGTATTAAGGACATTGTTGTTATCGATTTTGTGTTAGATGGTGGTGCACACACTTTTTGAAAGCTTGTTGCTAACTTTGACTGTCCTGTGGTGCTCTGCGTGTAGCATAGAGTGCTAATTTCTGCTGAAAACAGCTGCCTGCTGCTGCTGTGATTGCTGATAGCTGTGAGACTGAACCAAAGAGGAGCTTTGCTGTAAAACAAAAACAATGGGCTAAAACAGATTAACGAAGTAGCAGAGCTGCATGAACTCTCTGCAGGTTCGTCTGCTATGAGAAGCATTTCACAGCGCAGGTATTGTTATTTATATTCTAAAATAAATATATAGATAAGTAGGTCTTAAGTATTCATAAAATGCACAGTTGAGTTCAATGAAGCTCCCTTCAGCAATAAGGCCCCAGCTGTGTTCAGTCACCAGCAGTAATTATTTTTTCTCTGTTTTTGCAAATATGCAGCAAGCGTATACACTATATTGAACACTCAGCCTTTAAAGATGCTTAAAGATGACTCGGGTCCATTGCTTTGAGATACTGCACAATTAGTTCCGGCAGTTTTCCATGGTAAACAGAGTTTGATTAAGTTTCCCGGTGTTGATGTACACACTGCAGGGCGCTCCATCTTTCATTCCTGCCTCAGGTTCCTGTCACACATCAGCCCAGAAAGGAGGCTGAGGTGCACCGATTCACCACAGCCGAACTTATCTCCGAGCAGATAATTCTGCTGAGAGGGAAGGTATTATGTTTCTCAAAAACCAACTCGCAGCCATAGAATCCTGGTTGATGTGCTTCTCAGGTGGCCATCACATTGCCTGAATGGATTTCAAGCGGTGATGTGGAACGATTCCTTTGAGAAAGGTACCCATTCAAATGAAGATAAAGTCATTAAACTGCAGCAGCTGTCCTTGGATCTTTGCTTTTTCCTCGATTGCCTGTGATGAATATGAGTGTCGCATATGTTTCAAGGATAAGATACTCTTGAGGATGATATTCATTCTCGGTGCATGGGTATTGAGAAGTCTATTACTGCTTGAGGACTGTCAGTTGTCAGTTTTCCACTCCCTGCCATTGTCGCTCGGTATAAATCAGCTTGATTTTTACAGGTGAATCGTCATAGATTTTGAATACGGTTATTTTAAAGACATCTCGCACATCTTTGTGCACGCATGAACACACATTTTGCTAAAAAAACTCATTCCTTGAACCAGCCTGCGTTGCAGAGCTTCCATTGAGCCTCCCATTGAGTGGATGTATTTACACCCAACCTGTCTCGTCTTGGGGATGTTTGCCTGCTGGCCTCGCATTCTAGCGATTTGTTACCACCTGGCACATTTCCCGTCTGCTCTGAAAAAAGCCAGCTCTGCCTCATACCTGGCTGCGTCTGCTTCATCTCCCCGTGCGGGGATGGTAATATTTCAGTCCCACAGGCTGAATTTTCATTGGACGGCGACGTCCAACAAACGTCCCTCCAATCACAGGGAACAAATGTTCTTGACATCGAACCCTTTAACAATAACAACAGGAAGGTTAGGGTTATGATTGGATGAACGACATTCTGCACCCATTAACTATTCATGACCCGACTTTACGATCCCGGGGGGGAAAAAATTGCATCCCACAAGCCGACAGCATGCTAAATTCTAAAGGTGTAGCTCGGAGGAGGAAGAATACTCATCGCTGAAGCTCCACACAGTCGCTGCGGTTGAAAAGCCAGTTAATACAGTAAACATACACATAAACCAGTTACGCTCGGATGTATTCTAAGTCGTATATTTGGACATTTTATCCGCAATAGATCAAATGTTCTTTGTTGCTTTGAATGTTGTTTTGCAGTCCCGCGTGGAACGGGCCAAATGTTTGGCACGATATGAAAATTAAAATAAACTAACACCGTTTGACTGTCCTGAGTTTTGGATCTTGGCAAACACACATTGTGCCTTTTCTACTCAGCCTGCGAAGTTCATCCCGTCTCCGTCGAGCATCCTGAAGTGCGAATGTCTATTTCGCCTTACCACTTGTTATCTTCATTGCAAATGTAAAACAGCACCCCGAGGGGACTCGAGAGGTTACCAGAGTCACTGAGTTTAAAATTCCACCAGTGTGTGTTTTTTTAAGGCGATAAACGAGCGCCACGGGGGAACAAAGGCAAAAGGTTGCATCGGTGGGGCCGCGCTGCCGTCTTGCTACAGGGTATCAAGGAGAGGATGAAAATACAAACCATCAAGAACAGTTTAGGCACTTTAGAGACGGCAATAGGTTAGCTTACTGCTTTGAGGTATGGTGAAACGATGTGAAGTTACCATGGCTGCCACGTTTTCTCCTTTATTTTTTTCTAAAGCACAATTCTACCATCTGAAGGCTTTTAAAGGTCCGTTTGATAAGTTTGTTGACCGGCACACAAGCCCATATCATCAGTGTTTAACTCAACTAGCAACTATCTTGCAAATTGGAGAATTAAAAGCCCAATTTGTAAGACAGTTGATTTGGGATTGGAGGTCGGGTCGGCCGCCATCCAACACGACAAGTTGGGAATTCTTACAAATGAGACCTTCAGGGTAGACCGTTATGCCGAAGCATTAAAATTACATTTCTTTTAAATAAGTGTGTTTCAAACTGTGCAGCTGCTACTACAACTCGGGGAAGACATTTTCCTGTCCACATACAAAAATGGAGGAGCTTTTGAGCCACTTCCATCTCAACCAGCCCATTTTCACCTCCAACGCATCAAATGCAGCAGTCTGCTGGTTAATGGCACTACACTTCCAAGTTTGACAGCGTCAGTTTCCCTGTAATTTCACTTCTCGAAGAAGAAGAAGAGCCCCTCTAGTGCAGTAGTTTAAAGTCCAGAGTCTGGGGGCAATCAGGTCGGATAGACGTGTCATGCGTGAGAGTCGAGATTGGTTTGTTGTGTTACGTACAGAATGTAACATGAGCACAGTTATTTTACCCAAAATATGATCTTTTCCTGAACCTAACCCTGCGTCTAGGTTTGTCACTGTAGATATCTCTTGTGTCATTTCTGCAAGTGCCGCTGTATTGCAGTTGTACAAAGAGTGGGAAGAGTCCAACTCAGGGAGTGGATGGGTTGGTTGGATCGATCACACACATGAGTTAAAGCCCCTGTTACAATATTGCGAGATTGTGGATAGTTTTGTTGAGTCGGTCTTGCCCTTATCTCCACAAACAGACACTTGGAGTTGTATCTCTTGTTCTAGAATGAGTTTAAATACATGTTTTTGTACCTGTGCATTAGATGTCTATAGCAGCAGATGAATGCTTGTGGTTTTAGAAGTGTTCTTTTCAGATATCTGTATACTTTTTGACATTTTGTGTATTTCTTTGACCAAAGCTGAATGTTGTTGAAACTGAGTCAGGGTCAACAGTATCTATCTAATAGTTTTCTCTCACCTGTCCTCCATATATCTCACTCACTATGTGCTGAAGAATGCAGGCTCTCGGCTTAAATATATCATTGAAGTGGTGTCTACGGTCGGGTTACTGCTTTATGTCTACACCCTCAACAAGCTCACAAATAACAGAAAGGAAACAATTCCGGGGTGTTATGACACCAGCGCGGGATGCAGTTTTTGGTAAAAATGAAAGCGTTCCTGTTCAGAATCAGACAGATGGATGACAAAAAAAAAAAAAAAAAGCAGGTGAGTCACGTCCGGAGGAGACAACGTGTCAGAATCACAGCGTACGGGTGGATGTTGGGAGGAGGAGGGGGTGCAGCTGGGGGAAATGTTCGAAAGGCGAGCAGCAGCAGAGTGGTGAAGGCTGAAATCATTCGGTTTTTCCGGCGCAGTTTCTTGCGTTTTGATCATTTCCTTGTACCAAATGTCACACAAAGTTTCCCTGAAACGTTTTTCTTGTGTTTTTTTTTTCCTTTTTAATGATAAACTACGTTAGACCCAGAAAGTTTTCGATATATCCAAGTGTCGTTACGAGGAGCAGAAGGAGCCTTTTGAGCCACGCCGACAACTTAACGGACACGTTTCGGTCAAGTTTGTCAGTGATCACGCACGCCTGAGACAACAGTAATGAAAATGTTTGACCTGCATCAAAAGAGAATGGTGTTAACCCGCTGCCATTGGTTTTTAGTCATGCTAACAGTCAGGCTAGGTCAAGGTGTGCCAAAACATTCAAGGTGAATTATTTGTAGCTCAGGGTAGCATAAAGAAATGGAATTTAGTAAATGTCTTCATGCTATACAAACATAGATATATGCAGTTATTTATACACAAACATACAAAAACACACAGTTTGACATGGAGTGCATCTTAGCATGTGATGTTAGCATTTAGCTCTAAGCTTTGCTGTTTCTAAGTAGGAGCAGAGCTGCTAGCTAGCATTTTGTACAGTGTGTTGCACGTTTTAAATTTTGTCGATGAGACAAATTGACGAGACTCTGATCTCTAATTTACGACAAATGTATCAAATCTAACTGCAGTATGTTTATTGAAATGTGACCCTGGAAATGCCATGAACTATTTCTTTTATTTACCTTTAAATAGTATGTCAGTAAACTCTGTGCCAGCTGCCTAACTGGGTCAGAAGTGAATGTTTTTGTAGACGGCTATTCACACATAAATGTGTTTTCAACATCTCAATATTATTATTTCTCCGTGTAGAAAGGCCTGTCCTCAAACTGAAGTTCAGCCTTGCTGGATTTCTTTCACTCTCTCTTTTCATCCATATTCCAACCTTGACGTCAAGACATCTTTTGATCTGCAAATAACCAAATCAATGCTTTCATCAATGAGCAGCAAGAACACATCACAGTTCAGGTTCTCTTCTTTTTTTTTTTTTTATTAAAAGGTTTTGGACATGAGTGGCTATTTTTGATATGAGCAGTGAGCTTTAAAGGCGATATGACTCAGCCCGTGCATCTTTGCACATCCAAACTAAAACGTTCATACACAAGTGCTTTTAAAAGCTCAGACGCTATTTTTTTCACAGCAAACAGTGCTTCTTAGTTTCAACCTGTTAATTGATTGAGTTGACAGAAAACACTCTCAAAAGCCGCGCAGCGCTCAGTAGAAAACGTCTTCGATTTTGCTTTTATATAATTTCATAACCCATAATAATTCCTCTGATAACAGACGCACAACTATCTTAAACAGAGGATTGTTCGCGACCTATTCCGCTATCTACCCTTGCACTTAAATTAACTTTGCCGGTACCCAAAGCCTCCTCTGACTGACGTAACCTTGTTATACCAACACAGCACACTTAAGCATTCCGCCCACTGAAACATTGGATCTAATCTTAAAAACTTGAACTAGAGTGAGTCTCTATTGATTGTGAGGCTCGGAGAGCAACAATGGGCGCTTTACCCTCTAATGGGATTGTGTTCTTTGTTTGAACACAGAAGTACACCTCTGACATGACTTTTTTTTTTCATTTGCAATCAAACAAACCATGTCCGCCTGCATCATGGGAAGTTAGCCCTCTAATGTTACCGAAGCCTGAAGCGCTCCTTGATTGTTACCGTGCCGCCAAAATTAAATCTTTTCTAATTTCACCCAGCACTTGTCGAGATTGTTGTCTGTGATTTTTCAGATTGCTTTCTTTGATTGTTTTGTCTCTGAGCGGCTCAGATTGCCTTCAGTAATAATGTGTCACTTTTCATGTATCATTTTATTGAAGCTTGATGAAATGCGCTGTGAGAGACAGTAGCTGGATTACATTAAAAAGGCCGTTGGCTGTACCAAGTTCATTATTCATTTTTTTCCCCTAGCATTATAAGCCTCGTCCCAGAGAAGCTTCAGAGATTTGTTTGCTTGATTGTATCCTTGATGACAGAAATAAAAGAGTCTCTGAGGCTTTCAGGAGGATTATTGCTCCATTGTTGCACTTTTATTCAGGCCAAATTGTGTGTTAGGTTGAATTGGTAATCAATTGAAAATTCCCTGTTCTTTGGTTAGAGAGGAGTAATCACAGTTGTTCGCCCGCTATATCATCACGGTGTACCTCTTCGTCTCCATCAGGGTGTCTGGATGCATTTTTTGCTCTTCTTCTGCTGATTTACAGTTTAAATTGAGTGCCACAAATGATGCGCACTCCGAGATGTCTGTTTAAATCGCTTTGAGGAGGTATCCAAATTCTGTTGATGTAGGACATTGCCGCCTGGGTGCTGCTTACAGCAGCTCCCTTTTTATTGCTTTTTATGAAGTACAAGTTATAGGAGTTTCACAGAAGAGCCCCTTTGGGTTACCTGAAGCTGAAATCTGTGCTGCTATTTTGATTCATCGCACTGAGATTGGTGAGAAACATATCAGCACAGTCTGATGTGTTGAATGGACAGATTTTAATCGTGTTTTTGGTTCCAGATCAGATGAATGGATGTGTTTTGGGGCGCAATGCTAATGTATTTAACAAACACCGAATGACTGTATAATCACTACAGTGGGGGTGGAGCGGATTTGCCAGCTGCCCGATAATTATCCTATTTGTATTGTACGCCAAATGTCATGTCACCACTCTGTGACAGTTACAGTACATTAATAACTGGTTTTAGTCTTTGCCACCGCACTTTTGATTTATCATCACGTGACCTCTTTCCAGCCCGCCATGCTGGCTGTAGGTTCTGATGAAGAACGTGATTCCCAAGCACAGCCGCTGTTCTTTCCCCTGCCACTCGTAACTCATTTCAAGCAACTTGGGGATCAACCATGAACATCTCTCATTGGTGTGAATGCTGAAACCACCTGCTTCATCGTAATATTCAAGCCAGTAATGCACTTTAGCTCCCAGCTATTGTTCCAGCAATGCACTTTAGCTCCCAGGTATTGTTCCAGCAATGCATTTTAGCTCCCAACTATTGTTCTAGCAATGCAGTTTAGCTCCCAGCTATTGTTCCAGCAATGCACTTTAGCTCCCAGCTATTGTTGCGGCAACAAAGTTCAGCTCCCAGCCTACAGTATATTACAATAATTCAGTCTCACCCCACTTTTATAACTGTTAATATTCCTTCAAATGCTTCATCAAACAAATTAAATCTAGAAATTTTCATAAAATCTGAACTCTATTACTGGAACTTCAAGGCTTGCAGTTTTCAAGTTGTTTTGAATGCACCAATAAGCCCAGTTATTTATTGAATTCGCTTAACTTATGGCCTTGACAGTTTTCATTCAGCAGTGTTGTAGGTCAGTGTGTAAAATTATATATTTACACCATTTTTTATTTTTATTTTGGCTGTGACTGGCGTTTCCCCAAAACACATTTTTAGCCTCTGATACAACAGTTTACAATTTTCCGTCTAGCCAAAGTTGATTGTGCATCATGATTCTCTCTTGAAATTGCGATGCCTCAATGCAGAAAAGTCAATAATTAGAAATGTAAAACCTAATTCTAAGCATTGATCACCTGCGATAATTGAAGATTTCCTTGTTCCTTAATGCTAATGCACGTGGTGAGGATGGCTGAATGCGAGCGAAGATAACGGGACGGTAAATCAATCAGTCTATTTTGATTATGGATCATCACATTACAAAGTTGCAGGTAGTCACACAGTGAAAAGAATTGTCACGCGTAGGAAATCATTTTATAATTGCACCGTACTGTTGTGAAAAGCAATCAAAAAGAGATTCACATCCCTAGAAATCTGAAGAAAACAACACTCAGGTTGAAGCAGGATAATCTGTTAATAAAACACAAACCTTAATTTCATTATTTTTTTAATCATGCATATGTATTCGAAGATAGTCACTGAACTGAAGGGGGAATATTCTTCTGGACAACTACGAGTATTATTTCAATGGGAATCCTTGAACTTAAGTGGGGATGTGTTTTTAATGGTCTCAGACTTCAGTTTCTCTGATGTCAGCTGGAAGCGCCTTGCACCAAAAAGAGCCCGAATCCCACTTCCACTGAATTTCTTGGATGGGTCGATCTCAGTGGCGCGCTGTAATGTAATTTCTTTTTCTTTTCTTTTTCTCCCCATTCTTTTATCTGCTATTTCAAAAAAAAAAAAAAAGGCTTTTGATCTGAATCTACAAGCGGGAGAGCCTGTGAATGTTATCATTATGAGCATAATTTTCAACTGGAATATTATTTTTCAAGGAAGCTGCACAATAAGTGAAACTGACAATTTCAAGATGAGACAGAAAACAGATGGGGACAGAGACTAAATGAATATTTCCCAACTTAAGAGGGGACTGTAGTTTGTGAAGATTGTCAGGCTGTCTGCTTTAAATTATATTCTCTCCGAGTCCTTGTTCTCTTTTCAGTGTCTTCATCAACTACTGGATGGAAAATGGACTCACTTTTTTTGTTTATTGGTTTCATGTGGGTTCGTCTGTATCTAGTGATGTAAAAAAGAAAAAAAAAACACGAGCTTTTAATTAAAATCTACACTGCAGCCAAGAGGAGGCATTGCTTTTCTGCAGAAATGGTGCTTTTAGCCGCCCTAAAAAAAAGGTCTTATAAGTATATGTTTACAGACACAGTATTCTAACACTGCTGTTTAGATTTTGAAATGAAGCCCCCTTATAATCACAAAGCCTTTCATTCCCCCGAAATCATAGTTTGAGAAATTAGAACCTGTGGCAGCGAAGCGGGTCTCTCACCAAAATAATTGTTTGTTTTAGTTGCTCGTTTGACCTTTTATTTGCTCACAGCGGTCTTTGTGAGATCGAAATCTCATTCAAGACCGCGTCCTGGTCAGAATGGCATCATAATTATGTTACAAGAACCTCCAGAACACTCACTGAGGGGGTAAAAATAACGTTAAAGGCATTTGAACGCAACAAAGTGCATTTTCCAATATTGGACTGAAACAAAGAACTCTTTTTTTTTTTATTATTAAATGATCCAATCCATTTCACTTTTTTCCACAATAGATATAGCAAGTGTCCTTGATGCGCACTCGCAGAAGGAAGTCCGGCGCCTGGTTCGGTCTTTGTAGTTGAGCCCGGTCTTGTGCAGTGGCTGTGTAACCCTGTGAGGAAGTGATAACTTCAGACGGAGTGTGGCTGTACAACTTTGTTTTATGTCTCCAAAGAAAGTAAACTAGAAAGAACATTTCAGGAGCATGAGAGCACCTTCAAAGTGCCAGAAAAAGCACGAGCGGGGCTTGATTTTGTTTTGCTTTTTTCCTCCTTCTGTCTTTCCTCGGCTGGAAAAAAAAAATAAATAACACAAGTCATCTGGGTCAGGGCTCTGCCAGGTTATCGAGACTGTCTAACCTCTCCTCAAACTGACTTTAAAATAGCAGTATCCAGTGACTGTGTGTCTGTGCAGGTGTGAGTGTGTGTCTGTGTGAGAGGTTGTGGTAGACAGGAAGGCGGAGAAAGCCAGGATATGATGAGAAGAGATTGCAGTGTTCATTTGTGCATTTAGGGTAACAGGTTACTGTCCTGTCAGCCTTCTTTAAAGGCGTGATTGAGCCCGTTTACATGACCACGGGAATCGGATAACTGGGAATAATCAGGTTACGAAAACAATCTGATTTGACGCGTTTAGATGCACTTTTGTAATGCGATAATGGAAGAAACGGGCGTACATGATTCGATTAGTTGGATTTCTAGAAAGGGAAATGACGTGAAACTGTTTTTTTTTCACTTGCTGGATACGAATTCGGAGAGATAATTTCAGTATGTCATGTCATGAAGAGGGCGTTTGCAGACGAGGTCACAGCGCACGCCGCTACACCTCTAAAAAAAAAAGTACCAATAGCTCGGTCGCGTTTTAACAACATCCGTTTCTTTGACGGTTTCACACACGTCCAGATGTAAAAGAAAGAAAGAAACCAGATTAATTATTAGAAATGCAAACAGACGTCTGGGACCAAAAAAAACGTTAGCAGAGTTTTCATAATCCGATAGCGGCTTTTTATCTTGTTTACCTCACCGCTTGCATAATCTGTTAACTCGATGAATCAGATAGTGATCGGTTTATCAGCAGCTAAACGTGACGGCGCTCCTGTCGATCATCTGCCCCCCTCGAGTGGGTGTCAGTTTGATTCAGCGCTAGCTTACATCGCTAACTAGAAAGCGTTAACGTCACTGACACAAGACGTTTGCTAACGCTAGCTGGCTAACACTGTGGCAGCACAGCACGCTGACACCATGTGACAACGACATTGTTCGACCCACGCACCTCGTTAGGCGCTGGAGCCATCCAACCGGATTCTTACACAGACGCAATCATCCATTTGACTCTTCATGGGGCTATAATAATCAAAACGTGGTGCTGAAGCAGACTTGAAACTAGTGACAGACTTCTTTCTGCAACCCGTGGATTCACACCCTGCCGGCCCCGAGACAGAAGGCAGGTTTTGGGCACTTATGCATCAGTTGGCTCGCCCACATTCAGCGATTCAAACGATGGCGAACGGGAGACATGTGCAGCAGTTGTTTGTGATGTAACCACCTCGCACATTTTTTTAGCAGGTCGCAGCCAGAATCGCTGAATACCTTCTACAGTCATCCAGCCAATCGGATGATGTAATATCGCACATTTGTGCCCAAAATTCAAATTCAAAATGGCACCTGTTGATCAAATATCCTGCTTCTGAGCTTTGGTTTGGAGCGCGCATGTTTTTCAGAGTTGTACTCAGCACATTTATACTGTTCGTGTAATCGTTGCAGGAGTGATGGGGCACAATGGTGACTTGGGGGGGAAATAGGCGATATTGAATATGTGAATAGATCTTTGCATTGGCCGGGGCCAAATAGCTCTCTTTATGAGCACTATTACAACCCATGGCCGACAGTGACAGCCAATCAATGAGCGCTAACTGCATCAATCGAGGCCGTTGCGCTAAATACTCCAAATCGACATAATTTATTTAATATTTAATATGTAGTGTTAAGAGAGCAGCTGTCATTTGGCGAGACGAGGTAAATGGATAATTACGCCTTTAGTGTTGAAACGCGTTTGTTATTGCAGTTTCTCAGGCGAATGATTATTTCCCGAAACAGGTAATTGCGTACACGTGCGGAGCCCCGGCGCTGCTGCGGTTGCGCAGGTGTGAAAATATTTGCCGAACGCCAGAAATCAAATCATTTGATTGCATAAAAACACGTACAGGGCTGCGAGGATATAAGGTGCATTTCATTTCTTACCTTTCAGTCTTAAACAAAAAAAAAAAAATCTGAGCAAACTGTGGTGAAACGTTATCACAGCGTATGCTCAACGAGGAAAAACAATATACGTGCCAGTGTGTAAATATTAGAGGGTATGTAGTGACAACGTTAATAAGTAATCATTAACTGCGGTTCTGTCGCTAAAAGGAACATTAATCACCGCATGTTCGTCACGTAAATAAAGCATCACCTTGAGCTCAACAAAGGAGCCACACTGTCAAAATGTCAACACGTTGTTTCATGCTAATTCTATTACACATATTCCTTTTTCCTTTGTGCAATAAATCAATTAACGCAAATTGTTGTCAGCCCTTTCCACACGCCGTATATCTAATTTTGGCACAAAGCTGTTCGTATACAAACACGTTCTCCTTACAGGCAGCCTGTGCGATCGTACGGGGCCTCATTCATTCTGCAGCAGCGAGCCTCGAGTCGCATATGGCGTCGTGCAGATGGACAATCTGTTTGGGGGCTTCAAAGTTAGGAGGCAAAGTTCATTAACACGCCGTGAGCTTCGAGCCTGCGATTAGAAAATAATTTCATCATCCCCCTAATTATATTCAGACGTTTGCAAAAAGTTCCCCACTCCCCGCGCGCCAATCACGGCAACTTTAAATAAATAACTGCCTCGCCGAGATTGCATTCGCATCAGAGCCACTTTATTTGCGGCACGAAATAAATGCGAATCAGTCCGTCCGGAGAGAAAATGAAAGACGTCGCGCTTGAGAGCGGAGCAGAGGACGACGTATGAAGCCGCGCAAACGCGCGCGCGTCCCGACACCTAATGATGCTTTTATTCTTTGTGTAACCGAAGAGGACGTGAGTGGAACAAATATGCAGAGGGAGTTCCAGATTTAATAATGACCACATCCCCCCCCCCCCA
>OMLP01008970.1:34619-83581 GCA_900302685.1 Spondyliosoma cantharus | reverse complement strand
GAAAAAGCCGGCTGTAAGTAAAACAAAGGAGTCAGCTGCTGGAGTCGTGCACGAACAGCTGGTGCCAAAAACAGAGTCGAGGACAAAGTGGGTTCTGTTTGGACTGGAGCGGGGCCAAAGCTGGGCCGGGTTAGCAGGCAGGGAGCGCCGCCAAAACCAGAAGAGGCCTACGGGAAGATCATTATATAACCGAGAGGGGAAACCTCACAGGCACAACAGAGATGCTCTTGACTCCCTAATGATATGGCTCGGTTTAAACCTATGTCAAAGGGGAAGGCAGGGAGACATTAAAAAGAAAGAAAAGCATCTATAAAAAGACCAGGAAGAAGGAAAAGAGGAGAGTGAAGAATGCAGCCCATTGTTTATCCATTAACCACTGCAGCAGAGACTATGCTGCCTGCCTCCCCTCTCACTTTAGAACAAACCTCATACTGATTCATGATAATATATAAGAACACTAAATGGAAATTCTGCACAGGTAACTGGGCTTGAATGGAAACTGTTACAAAAAGCCAATCCATTTTGATCCACGTTTCACACTTTCAGCAACGTCTTTGCAAAACTTTAAAGAAATGTGGTTTTCATTTCCTCCTCCGCTCCGCCTCGTAGTTTTGCATAAAAAGTGTTAATCCTCAATTTTTTTGTGAACCAAGTGTCTCACAAATAAAACATTTATTTTGTCCATTCAACATGTGGCCTGACATAATGAAATCAGTGTGTCGGATCAAATAAAGCGAAACCATTATGGGTTTTTTCTTTTCAATTCTGGACAAGAAATGACTCACTTGACTGGAAAAACTGTGAAAGTGACACTTATTGAGCCATTAAAGGGTTAGTTCAACTGCCAACAGCAGTCAGACTAAATAATGCAGAACTGAATACAACAACAGACTGATAACTGAAGTCTGTGAGGTTTGTTTGTGTCGATATGTTGTTGGAACCATTTAGTAATGTTCACAGCATCTAGTTTGGCCTCTGTGAACTCCATGTGAGTGTCAAGCTATGCTCTTTCTTTTTTTATCAGATATTTGAGTGCCAATCCTCCTCATATACAGCCCAGTTCGGAAACGCCGATCATAAAGAAGCACTTCACTTATCTCCGACTCATATGCTCTCTATGCATTTAAAATCAGAGGCCTTTGTTTCATGCTCCTCTGAGGTTTAGGACAAGTTAAAAGCCCTAATTTGTGGAATTAGCACTTTTATGTTTGAAGACTGAACTCCTCTGTGAGCTTTTTTAATAGGTTTTGAGGCACTGAGCCAATTTACGAGCTACAAAACCACACAAGAGAAGGTTTTAAGAGACACCGGCTCCTTTTGCTCATGTTGTAAAAGTCTTATTTTAAAACTTCTGATTGATACACATCAATTACTTTACAGTGGAGTGTTGAGGTACGGTTGATAAAAAAAAAAAAAAAGGTTTCATTGTCCATAATGAGGATGATTATGGCAACTGACATCTGAAAAGACCCCCAGCATTCATACATGAGAAACAAGACATCCAGACGAGAACCACAAAACGACAACAGCCATTTTGTTTGTAGTCATTAATTCTTTATGCTCATATTATCACCCTTCATACTGTATCTCTTTGTGGGCATTTAACAGGTCTTTGTAGTTGTTAGCATCAAGTTGTAGTCATTTTGTCTCTCTTTGTAGCCATCTTATGTCTCTTTGGAGTCATTTTGCGTCTCTTTGTAGTTGGAAGCTTTAAGTCATTATGTCTTTGTTCTTGTTTTATATCTCCTTTGGTCGTTTAGTGTCTCTTTGTGAATGTTTTGTGTCTTTGTAGTTGTTTGCGTCTCTTTGGAGTCATTTTATGTCTCTTTCTATGTATCTTTGTAGTCATCTTGTGTCTCTTTGAAGTAATTTTGTGTCTCTTTACAGTCATTCTGTGTCTCTTTTTAGTTGGAAGTTTTAAGTCATTATGTCTTTGTTGTTGTTTTATGTCTCTTTTTAGTTGTCTTGCGTCTCTTTATAGTTGTCTAGGATCACTTTGTAGTTGTCTGGGGTCTCTTTGTAGTTGTTTTGGCATCTCTTTGTGGTCTTTTGTGTTTCTTTACTATTGTCTTCTTTGTCTTTGTAGTTATATTGCATTTCTATCTATGATTTTCTCTTCATAGTTGGTCATTTCGCATCTCTTTGTAGGTGTTTACTTTTTCTCCTCACAAAACAGTCACTTAAAACAGAGGCTCTGGCCAAGTGGCCCCTTGACCCTTTGTGGCCCTGGGCCTGTGCCCGGTGGGCCTATTCAGTAATCCATCCATGGATCCTGTTATGACTAATAAGACACTGGCAGCTATTTGGATGAACGGGTTGGATCCAGTTACTGGACTTTTGAATAAATCAGTGCTGCAAGCCTCTTTGTGGAGGCCATTTTTTTCTCACCTGTTCTGATTTCGTGGTGTGTTGTTTTGACCAGTTCTGTTGGATCTTTCACAAGCTGCATCCCCGGACAGCTGCGGGAGGCAGCTGCTGGTCCATAGAAAGGGTGCAAACTCCCAACAGACTGTGGATTCATGCTGCACTTCATGCTCACCCACTGATGGGATGGCAGCAGGGCACTCTGCAGAGACATGCCTAGACTTGTTCCTAATTGTTCATCGAGGGGCTCAAATCCAGCTCATTCCTTATCTGTTTTCCTCGTGTGCATGTAGCTTCTTCACTTAAAGGTGATTATTTTTGATAAGCTGACACGAGGTCGCCGGTGATGTCGTGTTGACATCAAGATAATGGAGGTAATGTCAAGTGCGTAGCCTGCAGCGAAGTGTTTTTGACCCCGTGCCAGCCGAACACCCACTGACACACATTAGCAGCCCTCGTTTTCTTCACAAGCATTACACCAAAAAAAAAAACACAAATAAGCTCTGACTGCTAAATACGGACCTAGATGGTGTGCTAATCACCGCCTTCATTGTTGGTTACGGTCCCTTTTATCTGTTTCTGCCGCTGACGAGCCACTGGAGCATGCATCGAGGTGTTAACATGATGAGCTCTGCAAAAAGGAGACGCTTGTTAGCAGATATTCCTGAGTCAGATTGGATTGGGAATACTGCAGCAAGTCAAACTAAATCAGTGTAATCATCAGTCCTACTCTCGCTGGTGATGAATGGCTCGGCATCACAGCAGCGGAAAGTAGGAAACTTTAGTTGTAGGTGTGATTTTTATCTTAAGACCAACTCAAAATGATGATTTCTAATTTGATAAATTGAGTGGAATTGAAATTCTTTTCAAATACTCAGGGGCTGCCTCTCCTTTTTAGGGTGAAAATCAGAGTAATTTGCACGACTGATGTGTTTCTTCACCGTCTGGCGGCAATAAACAGATAATTATGTTCAAGTAGGTGTTAGTCTCATCTTCTATTGATGTCACATAATATGGACAACTTTAAATCAAACCTAAAACATCTGTCTGTCCCTTTCAGCTTCACCTATAATGACTTCGTTCGCACTCGCAGCAACAATACTCTGGCTGACGCTCTTTACTATGTTGTGATGCTGCACTAAAAGTCAGTAAATCGAGACAGCAGCAGACATAAAACACTCTAATGGACACCGACTCTTCTGAAACAGACTTGCGTTGAATTTAAATCACCTAATGCCAGAATGAGAAATGTGTTTTGGCATTTAAAGTCATAAAAGCAAATCACATATGCAACAGTATATTAAACCAGGAGGGCATGCATAGCTCATTGTAACATTATTACACGCTGCACTGGCTTTCATTTTGAGTTATGTGTTCATAAACAAAAACGAGAAAAAAAAGTTTGAACTTCAAAGTTGAATTTTAGGATGCAGACCGCAGCTGCATTGACTTTATGAGTAGGTTTATTAACATTGGTGTGAAGTCAGTCACTGCACTTGTTTTGGTGTGATTCAGATTTCATGAAATGCTGGTTTTTTTTCAAAATTTTGCCTTGAAATCCTACTCTTACGTTACTTGTATACTGCTATGCACATTGTGGTAGAAAGGACAAAGCATACTTGATCATCTGATCCGTCGGTTTTTGAAGATCTGATGGTGATTTCGACAAGAATACTATTTTTGGGATATTAAATCCATCCTGAGGTGATCAAATTGTGAAAGTCACATTCAGGGGTTGTCGCAGCATGAGGATTTTGAAGCTAACCGTGATATTAGAAAATAGAATACTGATATCATGTTAATAGTAAACATTGTGTGAATAACCAGCACAGATGATTATCACTTTAAATTTTCTTTATTTTTATAGACCAAAATCACAGTCACATTGCCTTTTACACCCTGTACAGTGAACAACATCCTCTATCCTGAGATCCTCGACTCGAATGAGGAAAAACTTGCTGTATTGAAAAAAAACTAAAACCTTTTAACAGGGAAAAAAAAAGATCCAAATCAGAAACTCGAGCCACTTCCAAGTAGCCCAACATAAACACAGATGACATCACAGCAGCATGGCGACACACACAGTGAACAATTACTTTATACCTCTTCATCATCTTTACTTCATATTGTTTGTACGTGAAACGGGCAGTAAATACAATTTGTTTCCACTTTCATTCAGCTGATCTGTGCTCAATAGAAGTCTTTGAGATTTTGTGTTTCACAGCCAACTTGTCCTTAGTGCCTTCAGCTGTTCAATCAGCAGCTGTAATATTTTGAAGTTCATAGACTTGTCGTTCAAACACTCGTTTTAAGCGAACGTCCGTGTTATTCCAAGCAAATGTGACTTGGAAATTCTGACTTTCGACTTGCAATGAAACGCACCATTATTCATTCACTAAAAATAGTGACAAAACACACAATAAACAAAGTAAAATTTGAACAACAGATTTACAGATATCACAAGAATATCATTTTCGTGAATCGTTTGTCCACGTTGAAAATCTGTTGATGTGACAGCCTTATTACAAAATTCTTACTAGAGCTGCAAAAATACAACCAACCAGACTCACTTAATTGAGCGGTTGACAGGTTAAGACGAAATATGACAGCAGAGGTACGAGTCTCCTATAAACACGAAGATAGATGTAAATTAGAAGCCCCTCTGCGGTCAACTTCACTGTGATAAATCTTTAACAGTACACAGTACCTATCAGAGAAGCAGCAATAAAACACTTTAATCATCATCACTTCAGACTCACCTTCTCAGTGGAATACTGTCACTGTATGTTACAGTTGATTTACATTTATTAACGACTAAACACCTGGTGAGGTAAAAGTGATCAGTCTTCTAAGTGATGGACGATGGCCACCAATTATAAAAGCTGCTGAATTCAAATGCAAATAAAGGGGGAAAAAAAGAAAAATGAAAGGCTTGGATGAAAATGTTCTCTCCGGACTGTCACACAGCTGGCTTGACAGTTTGTTGACAAGATTTGGGAGCACGGAGAGACAGCGAGTCCACGCCGTCTCATCTCGTACAGCTGACAGAAGGATCCTGTCCAGCACAACATGCTGTAAGAATCAGTTCCACAGCGTCCATCGAGCAGCTGCTCCGCTGCTTCCATTCATAGTCAGCGGCAGAATGTAACCATGTACACTTACTCAAGTGAAAAAAATGTAGGTACTACTTTATTTTACTTTTTCATATAAAAACCTTCCATGGTTCCAGCTTCTCAAGTGAACGGACTGGCAGCTTTTGCTTTTAATTAATTTCATTGGTTTTATCTATTTTTTAATAATATTTTAGGTCTGTTCTATTGGCTGGACAAAACAAGCATTTCACCGGTGTCATTTTGGGTTCTGGGTAACCATGAGAACATCTCTTATTATTTTTACAAACCAAACAATCAATTGATTATTGGAAATGTTACCCAGCAGATGAATCCATAAGGAAAATAATCATTAGTTGCAGTCCTGACCAAAATAGTTAAAAATGAGCTCCATTACAACATTAAGTCCTGCTTTTACATGGATGCATGAGTACAAGTAACAATACATAAAAGTTTAACAGTCACAGGTGACATTTTTCCGCATTTCTTGTCTCTACTTTTAACACTTTCTAAGCTCTCTCTACTTTTACTAAGGTCTTGAATATTCAGCACTGTCTGGTCATGTTAAATGATCTTCACTTCGCTCAGTTGTCGTAGAGTTGAGGAAGTCCACATTTCTTCATGGACTAACTATATGATCCATCTTGTAGCTGTTCTGATGCTTTTGGTCATTTCATGTGACCTTCATGATAGTTTTCTGTTATTTTACTCCTGGTCCTCGAGGAGCCCCTGCCCTGATCGTTCCGTTCTCCGAGCAAAACACCTGATTGAAATGAGCGGGTCTTTATCGGGCTTCAGCAGAGCTTGATGACGGACTGATCGTTTGAATCAGGTCTGCTGGAGCAGGGAAACACCTCAAACCTGCGATGTAAGAACTGAAGTGCGCTGGTCTACATAAGATAAAACATGTGAATGAAAACTGACTTAAAAGTTTGACATTACAATTGTATTATTTTATTTTTACCCTGCTCATATAAGACACTCCTCAAAAGTCTGGCTAATTAATGAATAACTTCAATTAATCACTTGGTTTGACATTCCTTCCTCAGCGCTGAATGACAGCCTGTGTTATCTCCCCAGTAAAGCCGGAGCTTCTTTCTGATCATCCCCTTTTTCGAGCTACCAGCTCCTCGCTCGCCTTCAACACCTCCAGCGAGCTGGCAGATCGACTAGGAAAAGCCTCCTGCTCCTCTCGGTCGGTGGACTCACTCGGTTGTACTACAATCCCTTCTTTGTGTTCTTTCACTCTAATGGCTTCTTTATAATTTCTTCCTCTGTTCAAAGGGCATGCAGTACTTGACTGGCTGTAAATCTGTTTGGAGACTAATCTGCCACTACCTACCAGCTGCTCTCTTGGCACTTACCAGGGCCAACATTCCCGTTGCCATGGAGATAACCAGTCATGCCAGTTACACATAAGGCCTGGCGCTGCGCCGAGCCGGCCGAGTGTTGTGAGCGCGTGCGTGCTCATGTGAGTGTGCCTGGATAATGTGCGTCTGTATTATTAGAAGTCAAACCGTGTGGTCTGTCAACCGCCAGAGAAAAGAAGAGGTTGTTGATTAACTGCCATTACCAGCTGTTTGTCAGTGTGAGCCTGTTAAGTGGTTACGCAGTGTACAGTATTTCTTTCTGTGTTTGTGTCTGTACACAATGTGCACAAGCGAGTTGGCCAAAGTCAACTGAACGTTGGCTTTTGTCTCATTGTCTAATCGAAGAACACTAAGTACATGCAGCCGGTTATCCTGCCTCGCAGGCTCAGGACTGATGAGCGACGAATGGGCCAAACACAGCCTCCCATACAGTCTGTACTAACAAATAAGTCACCTGTGGCAGCCAGTGTCAGCAGCTGTTTGGATTTTAGAAGTGAATTCAGTTGTTTTTTTTTACTGAACTTAGTAAAGTAAGGTTGACATTTTGGAAAATATGCTGATAGTCTTTTTCACTGAGAATCAGATGAGAAGGTCATCATGTCAGTACAGTTAGTATGTAGCTATCAGCAGCAGCAGCAGCTAGTTAGCTTAGCTTAGCCTGCAGACTAAATAGAAGGAAACAGCTAGCCTGACTATGTTAAAACAATTTGTGGTTTAGGGAGGTCATATGCAGGACTTTTTCATGAGCTAAGCTAACTGGCTAAAGGTTTCAGCTTCATACCCTACCCTCCACCCTACAGGCATGATAGTGGTACCATTTTTTTCATCTAACACTGAATAATATAGCAAATATTTGTATTTACCAAAATTTTGAACTACTCCCTTAAAATCTTTATACCAGCCCAGTCTCTGATATATTACGCTAGCAGTTAACGTTTCAGCAAGCCACAGATATGTCGAAGTCTGTACATGGCATAGGCTACGTACCCTATTGACATTTGTATAAAATGTGCCAAATCACATTGAAATTACATGTTTGTTAAGTGACTTTGACATTGGTAGGTGGAGGGGACAGTGTTGGAGTTCAGGTAGACCTGTAGGGCCATCTCTAGCCGTGTTTGTGGTGACCAAGACAGGTATTTTAAGGCATTGTTTTTTTTCCTGACTCTAACCAAGTGATGTTGGTGCCTGAACTCAGAGCACAAGCAAAGCATTATGACAAGAGAGAAACAGAAAACTGAAAAAATGTAAAGTTGGACCATGTGTAGGTTTTTCCAACCTTTGCAACATCAGGAACTTCCAGTTTTTTGGGCCATCAGGTGTGGAAATAGTCTCCAGGATTATGATCAGTGGCTGCTTTTATTTTGAAATTACGGCTTTGGCTCCCATTTCTTAAATTCTTTTGGTGCATTCATGCTCATATAACTGTCTTTGTTCGTCAATGTGTTTCTTATGTGTCCTTTGAAGAAGACAGTCACAGACACCATGGTAGATTATTAAAATGAAATTACCAGAGTACAAGGAGCCTATTTTCTTTGCTTACACGCCAGGATTTTGGCAACAATTAACAATAAAGATAAGACCTTTCGTCATTTATTTGTGTCTGGGAATGATCAAACGGCCTCTAGTTGTTTTCTACCCAAAACAGAAGAAAAAAAGATATTTTCAAGAAATAGCAACTTTATGACCCAGAATCGGCTGAAATTTGATCAAATGAGTAAGGCTCTGATCAAGGACCACAAAAGGCAATAGGGTTTTATCTAGTGCCAGAAATGTTGAGCCATCGTTATAAGGAATTGACTGAAAGGAATGTGAACTGTGTAGAAAATTATTTTTCAGCATCATACTTTATTGACTTAAGTGTGTGAGTCTTTGAAACTGAAATATGAAGCTCACGAGGACCCCGTGTGTTCTCTCTCTGTGTGTTAAGCGCACAAACGTTGCCAAAAATGTGTCACAAATTTGGCCCTTTGATGTTGGTAAAAGTCGTATGCGAAGCCTCAAAACATTTAGCTGCCGCAAGTCACACAGGACACGGTGGTTTGAGACAAAAAAGATTAAAAAAGCTATTGTTGTCCATCACGGCACGCACACACGTTAACTTTGCACCACTCGTCTATGATTTTCCCGTGTTCTTTCCAGGTATGCACGAGGCCTTTCACTGAACACCACTTGCGACATGTGCAGGGAAGGAAACAGCTGTGGTTTGGTTGAAACCAGGTGAGAGCATGTGCTGTGTGTGTGCTCTGGCGATGACATCACACATTCCATGACGTCGACGTGGCAACAGTGAAAAGGCAGGGGAAGAGGAGAGGTGAGGGGGCGAGCTCACACATCGCAAGTCTTCAATTATGTTCTGTGTTCGATTGATCCTATTTAAGCCGCAGAGACCTGTGAGGGAAAATATCTGAAGGGAAAACCCTGATGTTCACAATATTGTCTGTTTATTTCACACATGAAGTATAATTCTGTATCTGCTTGTTCCAGTGATTCACTTGAATGAGTCACTGGATTTATATTAGAATTATATTTATATTTAGTGGAATAATTGGCTGCACCAATACAATGAATGCAAAATCCCACATTTCTTGTTGTCATTGTCATAGTGGATTAAAGATGCAATATGTAAGATAGCACTCAGCTGAAACGAGTATCTGTTACAGATAAATATCATCCAAGCAGGTTTGACCGTTCATTTTCTTAAACAGATATTTGTTCTCTCTTCTTTAATAAACAATAAATATAGCAACTCCTGATCAAACCATCAATTTCAACTTCAGTTGAGCTCCGACCATTTTGTGTTATGTCCCGCCCATTCCGAGTAGGCTAAACATACGTATACAGGTGATGGCGTACTCATTCTTCCCCGATGTAAGAATCGATGCAGCACAGTACTAGAGTAACCATTAACTGAGGCTAACTGTAGCTTCTGTTAGCCAGCAAGCTCGGTTAGCCGTGCAGCTAGTGGTCCTATTAGCTGACTCGTGTTGCTCCGACCAGGACTCTCCCTTTGGGGATGACAAAGACCTTTACTGATCCACCTTAGCAGAAATTCAATTCGACACAGCAGTGATAGAGAACAAACAGTGTGCAAACAATAACAAATAGTAGCAGTGCAGAGGTAGGAATTTACTAAGAAAAATACATTCAAATAAACTCAAATAAATACGATAAAAATTGGATAGAAAGGCTATATGCAGACGATGCCTGTGTTTCCATAAATGTCTGCAAAGTAGTGTAGTGACATAACAAGACATAACAGGCCAGAGCTAGCTGGTTAGCATGCTAACTTAAGTAGACATTTCTGCAACAGGATACATTAATGTATTTGACATAGTGTCAAAACTGTTTTTTTCTGCACATTCTGTCGATAAGTTTAGTTGATTTTAACTTGAAGGAATTTTTCACTCTTCCTTTGTTCATAAAGAGTCAAGTCTGAGTTTCAGCTGGAGAGTGATGGTTAAGGTACATACAATACTACTGCAACGTCCTTGGCTTGAGTTCCGCTTTGTTGCATGTTATGTGCCTCTCTCTCTCTTCCTGTAGTAGTATGATCACACGTGTATCCGTTTAGAGCACGTCCTGAGCTGTATGTTTCTGCAGTGACGAAATAGGTGACCTATTTGGTTACCTTGGTCTGTTAGGATGATGATCAGTGACTACTTTTATTTCTAAATTTAGATCTCAGCTCCAGTGCTGAGTGTCATATCCTGTGATGTGTATATGGCTTAAACCCACTTACATGTATACATGTGAACAAGACACAACTGATGAGGGTCTGCTTCAGAATCTGTTGAAAGTCAAGTAAGTACATTGCTTCAGAAGGTTTTAGCAGGTTAGGATGCTGGAAATAAGACATACATATATTTTATATTCAGTGTACAGGAGATTCAGCTTTAAGAGCACCAAAGCGACCCAAATTATTCCTCCTTCTTGACCTTTTACCTAGAATTTGTTAATTTCCTGCATGTGATTCATGAAAAAACCCTGCTTCCTCTTTATCAATACCATTTCTCTGGTTATTATCTTGAACTATGATTCACATTCTGACATTAACTTTTGAGACCTTTTAATTAGGCTTGAGTTTAGCCAGTTTTAATCAGCAGTCTGATCATTCCTGCCATTACCTATCAAACTATTCTGAGCTCCATGTTATCTGCTTCATCTTTGCTGTTATTTAGTTGAGACTGATGCTTTCTGTGAGTCTGTAGCGTCAGTGACATCTGTTAAATGACTCAAGAGGATGAGTAAATGCAGCACTTTTGAATATGAATAAATCTTTTATATTATTGTACAAAAAAAATGCAGGATGATTAATTCAGGCGACTTTAAGCCTTTAAACCCTTCATCCCCTGCTTTATCACCTGCCTCCATTTTGTTTGGCCGCAAACACTAGATAATAGGAAACTGAGTGAAAAAGTCCCAATTCCCACTGACCTGGCACTCAAATGTGGATTTCCAGTTTCCCGGTCTGCAGATGTGATTACACTTAGATCGAAGGCACCACTTCCAGACACTGGAAAGAATATTACGGTGCGGGCTTCAATTCAGGTTTTGGCTCTGACTCTCAGCAGGTATCACAGAGGATGAACCTCTTAAGCTGCTTTTCACAGGGCTAACAAAACAGCAATATGTCCTGTGATGAGCCGCTGAATCGGTGGTCAATAGATCTACAGGAGGCTTTGGTGCTCTAATCTCACTACATTACCACTTCAGAATAGATGAGAAAATGAGGGAGAAATGTACAGTGTCGGGCGGGAGAATATGGCGCTGTGACTCACTCTGGAAAGTAAATTAGAGCCCACACAATACCATAACATATCCCGTATTTATATGGATCTGCAATTGTGCAGAGCTTGCCAAGTGTCCAAGAGGGTAATTGGATGAGTCTGTGATTAAATGAGCGAGGCATGAGTTTCGTCACAGTCCTCTAAATTAATCCTTGCACCCTGATTTGCATGCATTCAAATGCACATTGTCGTCAGAGTAGAACATGCATGGAAATGATTGCCGGTGACTTGCCAACACCAGCCCTTCTCTTTAGTCCGTATTAATCCCCAGCTCCTGGCCTCGAGCCATGGCGGGAATGTGTGCTGGAGGACGGCCGCGTGCCCTCTCTCAGCTGCCTCCTAATCTTACCCCCCAGCCTCAGGCTCGCTCCGACCCCTCGGCCCTGCCTGTGCGGTCCAGCCAATCTTTTCTTCTGGGTCTCTCCTGCCCCCTAAAGCACCGAACCCAGCATCGGCCTGCTATGGTCAGCTCTGGTGGATCCCTGACTGATTTCCTGAGGCACCTCTGAATAAAGCAGGTGGAACATGCGACGGTCCGCTTCATACGAGCACGCTCCTAATGCATTAAGTCTGCTATATGATGAACTTTACATTACAATAAATCGTTCTGACTGTAATCTTCCTCATTGTTGCAGGAAGATGATGGAAGAGGGAGAAATAGCGCTTGGCAATCAAATATTCCCATGTCGTTGGTTTGCTGGCGTGCTTCTTTGAACCTTCTTGATTCACATGCATTCCTCTCCCAATAGGAGCTGTCACTTTGTGTGGACATTGTCCCTTCAGTGTGTGTGGCTATAGGGAGCGTCTGATGTCCACTCTGGGCCACTTGTCTATGATGTGAATGGGAAGACAATGAGACCCCCAGTGGCTCCCTCTCTCCATGACCCGCCTGGGGTCTGATTTGCCTTGGCAAGGGGGACAGAGGCCCAAAACAAAGCCGAAGGAGTCTCCAGTGAAGGGGTGCAGAGGTCAGCCCCAACGCCCAACTAACAGGCCCGTCCTCTAGTTTGGGCTCCTAAATGGGGAAGGGACACAGAGGCGTAGAGACAATGGGATAAAAGGGACCTCCAAAACCATTAAATTCTGAGGAAGTGATGGCCGTGAATGATGACAGAGACTGAATAGAGACTCTTGAGGTGGGAGGTACGCTCCATTAATGACCATGGATGCTCCATTATGGCAGCCCTGGGAGGTGGTGATGAGGTGGTACATTTTCTCCCATTAGGCCTCTCTTCTCCGAACGAGGAGACACTTCCAGATTGATGCAGGAATCCTGGTCGGGCCTGTATAGACCCCCGCTGTGAACCTCGGGGACAACGTGACAACGCTCGGGCCCCTTTAGAGGTAGGACGAGTCAGATTACTGTTTGTGTAACGTCAAGCCTTTCATAGCCCCCTAAAGGACACTTTGATTGATGGACTTGCACCGAGCGTACAGGAGGATGTGGTCATACAGTTCATGGCTCCAGCATTCAGCATAATGGATCTGCTTCTGATTGGTTTTAGCAATTCAACTCTGTCAAAGTTTTCTAAAGGCTAAAAGGGATCAGTGATGTTAATGATGATCCACTAATTTCTCTCTGTCAACACTAATATGATGGACGACCTGTAGAAATGTATTTATAGTTTAAGTATGAATGCGCTGATCAACATCTAGAAAAGTCTCTATATAAATTCAACCTCATCCCTGTTAAGGCAGATTTATTCCAGTGTCTGCATTGAGATTATAGCGGCAACATATGTTGCTCATTTATCCTTGGCATTAAGTGTACTTATAGCCCACCGGCTCGCTCAGGGTTTTTTTTTTATTTTAATGTCAGATGTGATTGCAGGCAATTAAACATTGATGAATGTCTAGCGAAAGCCTGAAAGAGAGATTACATGTTGTGATCTTCACAATAAATACGGACAATCCTCCCTCTCCTCCGCTGTGAATTGAACATTTTCTTCCTGAAAAAAAAACTCCACATCCCTCCCTCCAACTCCCCTGTCCTTTTACTTGGACCTGTTCCTGCAGCTGTGATGTCAAAAATAAAACTTTTTCCCTGTCTGGATCTTTTTTCTCCCCCCACTCCCACACACTTCACTGTTTTACACAAACACCAGGGGAACACTGGGAACATTTTGTGAGCGATATGAAGTCCTAGGGTTTCGAAAACACTTATTCTATCATTTTGATAAGTTTTCCATAATGCCTTTGAATCGAGGACTCTCCTGCATCTTTATGTTAATCAATAAAACCACATTTACCTCTACAAGGCTTTCAGCAGACTACAAATTTGCTCCATGTGTTGGTATGGTTGTCTAAGTGTCGTACAGTGAAAAACCTCGACTACAAAAGAGTTTCGGCTAAATGGCACAATTAAAATGTAAATTATTCAGGGTTTAAAGTCATCTCAACAGAAGGCGTTTAATAATATGCACATCACAGGTGGGTGCAAGGCTGTTGGAAAACAGTGATAAAATTCGCAGAACAATTAACAATACAAGCACCATAAAAAGAAAACCCAATTAAATCAAATAAATGTCCTTCTGAGTGGGTTATAATAGCAAACTACTTGAATGATGTTTCTTTTTTTTATTGGCCATACGTGGGCAGATTGTAAAGTGACTTGGGTTAGGGTTAGGGTGGCTACTACCACCTAGTAACTCACTAATGAACATATTGTACCGTGTTTGTTAAATCCATACGAACATAGAAGTAGAAACAGCACAAGTTGGTTTTACCGGGGTTTATGTGCTGGCCTATTTCTTGGCGGGTGTAGTGACTTCCTGGAGTCAAAACTTTAGCATCTGAAGTTAGTACACATGAACAGCCACATGTAGTGAGTGTTAATAACGCTTTTTCATTCTGTAATCTCAGGGCTTTTAGACACTTGGATGATGCCGAATGATCGGTATGGATGCATTTATGATATTTTTTGTTTGTTATTTTTCTTCCATTTTAAAAAAACAGTACCATTTATCTACTTCAGTTTTTCAGGAGAATGCTGCTACCCTGTTTTGCAGTGAAGCTCCAGTATTGTTTTGTAATCTATGAAATTACCTGACTTCCCATCAGCATCAGGGTGAGTAGATAATGACTGAATTTTCATCTTTGGGCGAATTTATCCTTTAAGTAAGTTTAAACAGTAAAATCAATCTCAGTATTTCCTTCATCGGAGGACCAAGGAGGTGCCAGATTCCATGTTATTTTTCTGCACAATGTCTGTGTATGTTATCTGTAGATTCCGATGTAACTCCAGATTCGTGTTAAAAAGCAGAAGCATGTCTAGACTATAATTATGTGGCCACAAATAGCTTGATTTAAGGAAGGCAGCCACATGTTTTACAGTAAGAGTCCTTAAAAGCAATACTTCACAGCTGGCTGTGAATGCTCAACAGTGCTGTCAGGAGGATTTGACTTTTTTTTCCATGCAGAAAAATGCAGCAGCCAAAAATAGGCATTCCACACTGTGAGGAACTGCTTGCAGGATGATATTCTATAGCAGTTCTCCAAAGCCACACGTGGCTCAAATCTTGGGCGGCAAACTCAGAGCAGAGATAAGGAATGCAGCTACCAGCACAACACATTTGGGGCATAATTTGGGCCTATGCCTAAATCAGGGTCAACAAAACAACCAAGCACAAGCTCCGTACATGTCCGGGGCACTTCTGCACACTCCTCTAGTATCTCCGTGTGGTGGCACTTTCAAGAGAAGGAGCACTACAGACTTGAAGTGCACTTATGCCATCTTTGAGGTTAAGTGCCTCACATGTTGTTGCCTCTTCTGCACAAAAATAAGGAGATGCTACCCGAGCATTTCTAGGGATGGCAAGAGTGTGGACCAGTGTTTTTTATCTTCTGGAGGTAGTTCAAAATGCAGCAGACAGACGAAAGAGGGGTGCATCTACTGGCATGAGGATTCATCTGATCAAAGCAAGCGCACTAAACCTTTCACCGAGGGAGCGCTCGCTGTCTGCACATGGAGATCCCTGCTGCTGAGAGAGTTAAACAGGCTGCAGTGGGAATAACGATGGGGAGAACCGCCTGAACTGTTAACTAGCAGTAAGCATGCTAATATGCTAATGACAATATGCTAATCACAATTCCCGCATAGGCGCAGGGATTTAGCCCGGGCAATGAGCAATTAAACAAGGGTCAGGTTTCACCTCTGGGAGCAGCCAGAGAGATAAACACGGCTTACGTTAAAGCTACATTGATTGATGTAAACTGAATTAAAGACTGCTCAGATGAGAAAAGACGTAAAGAAAAGATGTCAAATTGCACTCTATATATACTAGAGTGAATATATAGCAGAAAAATGAACTGGGATTTAAACTATTGGGTAGATTGATCCATTTTCAGGGTAAATTGATGACACATTTTCTATTTTTCTTCCAGAAATGCAGAAACGCCCTACTCAAACACAACCAGGCCTCTTTAGGAAAAGGTCTGTTTTCCAAAGGTCGCACTGTATCTCTAACTCAACTACAGTACATGCCTCTTGTTTAAGGGTCTTTGTTTGTTAATTAAATTGGGAATTTGCTTTTGTGCCCAGTGCACTGCAGCATACATAATTTAATTTTACATCCATAATAACCCCCAGCCCCCGCCCATAGCCGGTGTCATGGCCCTGGAACGGGTGAACTGGTGCTCGCTTTTGATTCAACTGTAATTAAAGTGGACTGATGGACAATTAGTCTGGTCTAATTTCCAGGATGGCACTGGTCGTGTTCTCACCTTTGAACCGCAGGGCTTGACACCAGTCTGACCCCCTCGGCTGGTTCTATAGACGGCTGTGTCGGGGTCAGCAGGGTGGGGAGGTCACCCATACTATGAATTCTCAAAATCTTGTTTGCAGCGATTTGACGGATGTGCATTTGTCGGTATTTTTGTCACCTTTAGGTTTAATGTAGCTTCAGTGACACGTGTCAGGTAGTGGAACAAAAATCTGGAATGCTCTGGTAGATTTCTGAGTTTATCTGCAGTGTTTTTTAACCACATTGGCCTGCCAGAAAAGTATAAATGAAAGGAGTACTTAACTGCAAAATTATTCCAAATCATTCCATATTCATTTTCTTTGTGCTTATGCAGAAGACCCAGATTAGATCCTGACTCTGTGGTGTTAACCTCCAGACTACAGAGGTTAAACCCGTAACCAGAGACTCTGGAGCCAAAAGATTTTTCGTCAGTGACTTACTGTCCTAAATGTACGAGCGTGTTCAGCAGCTATTTAAAAAGACTGGTGTTACTTCAAAAAGCGTCACGCGGCAGATGACTTGACTGTAAACATGTTAAGTTAAAGTGACACCCTTTTGTTACCAATGAAAACGCCCAAACTAATAAAGGCGCCCCTTTATCTTCATTAAGGAGAGCTGACCTATTTGTGTTCCCATTGTTTTGCCGGCCTCGTTAAGGTCTTCATGTCAGCTCATCTCCTGCTAATTTGTCTCAGGTCCAAGATTAAAGACGAGACTCTATTATTTGAGACTCATTGTTCAATTTCTCAGTAATTCATGTAATTGTTTAATTAGGATTGAGAGCATGGCGTCACATCCGGGCTAGCTTATGATTCACCAGTGGGTATTTTTAAGGAGACATCGGGACAATTCACTGTCATGTTTGTGGCGACAGAATTGGTATTTTAAGTCAAAGCATGATGTTTTCCTGAAGCTAACCAAGTGGTTTATGCGCCTAAACCTAACCTGATGTTAAGCACAGCATAGAAAATTGAACCTCAAGAAATGTATAGCTGCAAGTTGCTGGGGCTGTTATGATATCAGATTATCACAATATTGATAGAAAGTTTGAGAAAAAGCTCAGAAAACTTCACATTCATCTTTAACTTTATTGTGTTTTTTTCCTCTTTTCGGCAAACAAATTACTCTAAAAATATAAGTGTGGGTTGTGAAAAGACAGTCTATAATCACAACTGTACAAAAAGAACAATTGCACTTAATAAATCTTTCCATTTTATGGCTGTTGGCAACCAGCTGTATGCATAAAGAAATGATAATGGATGATATGAGGCAATGTAGCATCTACATGATATTATCAGTGTATCATTCACACAATATGAATATAACATTTTTAAATGTCATAACTATGGTCACTATTGGCCTATTGTGAAAGCCCTAGCTGCATTAACATACCTGTGGTTTGCATAAAAATACATTGCAAACATTTATTTTGCAGATTCTGAAAGAAGTGAGCCTCCTCCTGGGTTTTACTTTCTATATTCCACATATGACAAATTGGCTTTCACTACACAACATGATTTAAAAACACTACAAAAAGAGAAACTACAGCTCACATGCAAAACTACAACCTCTGCAGTGCAGGTACGTTGTGGGTCCTCGTAATGTGGTTTTGTCTATATCCATAAAACTTGTGCGCTTCTAAAATCCCTATAATTAATCATTTACACGAGAGTTTATTCTAACAACATACATACAAACATGCATGCTATTAAAATATACATCAGCCTACGTTATCTCAAATGAAGTGTACTAACATGCTCATTAGATCTCGTTTCATGTTAATTCACCGCAAACATTTTCTTGTGACAGCCTTTAAGGAAGTCGCATCTCAACACTCATCTTATTACCGACGATGCCCGTGCTATACGTTAATATATTCATGCACATGTCATCAGATGTTCGCCGTTTACGGTCAGAGCACACAAACACAAAGCAAGTCGCCTGGAAACAAATGAGCATTGAACAGCAATTGGGGTAATCAGCTTTCCCCTTGACGCAGATTGTTTGAGGCACTCGTTTAAAAACTCTTTTTAAGGAAGACGCTTTCAATTAAAAACTGCCTTGAGGAGGTTGTTGGCTTTGGGACTGCAAAAATGATCATATCTTAAAAGTTCAATCTAGCTGTTATCATTATTTTGATTATTTAAATTCCCATTTAAGTAGCAATACGTAGTTCCATCAGAGGAGGAATGTTGTTTATATGCCTAAACAAACTAAATAAACAAACACTCTTCATTTTAATGACTCAATTTTTTATTTATTTATTTATTTAACCTTTATTTAACCAGGAAAATAACTCATTGAGATTAAAAATCTCTTTTACAAGAGTGTCCTGGCCAAGACAGGCAGCAGCATACTCATACATACACACAAACACAAGGTGGACACAAACATTAAAGACATTTAGCATCAATAAACTGAATAGACAAACTAACCATGAAGAACAAACCAAGAATACAATTTCACACTGTTTTACTTTGTTTATATGTGGCGGACCCTGCCACATTTCTATCTCCAAACAGTGTTCTGGCGACCTTATTTTCCTCAGAGAACAGCTTGATTATTCAGTCATGGGAAATAATATATTTACTTCTGAGTTATCATTAATATTGTAAATATTAAGAGTTTAAATTTTCTCTCCAAAACGACATAGCGCCCCTTTAAGGTGACAAGAGTCTCTTTTATAACCCGGGTATTGGACATCAGACATGTACCAACAAACTTAATCATAGTACAGGGGACTTCTCATGATGGGTTGTCATGGAAACCAGGTGAAGCGCTCACAGCATTGTAGTCTGAATCCCTGGCTCTGTGGAGGCTTGAACCATACAGACTCTTGACAGAAGGCTAATAAGAAGTCAAAGCCTGTCAAATCAATAATTCACATGATACAACATCATGGTAGGCCGGCCTCAGACTTTTTACCTGTTTGCATCCTGAGAAAATGTGCTATTTCAGGGGAGAGGCTAGCCTAGCAACAGTCCGACAGGAGCTGTGAAATCCTGACATTATGCTGTTACACCGAGCACGAACAGCAGAATTTACTCGCATCACGTGTGCCTCTCTTTTCTGAGTTATGTCTTGTTCTGAGAAAACCTCATGATACTGTACACATCTGGATGACAGCAGCAACAACAGCCTCTCATCTGTTTCTGAAGATTAGCACAAGGGTTCAGTGTACCGGCACAGGAAAGACATTTCTTTGAAATTAAAGAGGATGAAGGAACTCACTTGTATGGCCTTGATTTACTTGTAGTCAGCAGCTCTCAAGGGCGCAGTGATGTAACAGGATGGATATGCACCAACAGGTCCTGCAGGCAGTGAGAAGGTACAGCCAACACAAACACAGACAAAAACAACATTTCAAGACAGCTAACGGAGAACACGACATTTTAATTGCTTTTGATTTTTTGGACTAAAAGAAGGGCAAGCTGCGCAAAGTCAAAATACAGCAAACTGACTTCGTAGCATCTGTTTTAACATTTACCAAACAGTTATTACATCCATAGATACTTAAACAAGCGGCATATAAAAATGTCACAGACAGCTAAAGAAGGAGAGTGTGTTACCTCAAGTGACAGCTAGCTTATCTCCCCAGCTAGCACAGATACCCAGCTAATTTTTGTTAAAAACAAAACACGAAAGTTACTTCACTTGAACTCAGCGATATCGTCTCCTATTAATCAATATGGTTTGTTATTCCATGCTGTATAACTAAACGTGGCAGTAGCTAAATTCAGTCATGACAGAAAGTTTAACTCCATCTAGCTAGGTTAGCTAGCTTAGAGCAGCAGTTAGCTGTCGGCTCAGATTCTGACGTTAGTGGAACTGTGTGTGATACAAGCTTTAAATAACATTAAAATGTATTGAATTGTACATTACTTTGCAATTTAATACCTTTAAATACGTTATAGCTGTCAATTTTACTATTTTTGTAGGTCAATCCAAATGAACGAGGCAGTAGTCCAGTTTAATTCAGCTAAACTCTTGCTAATAGCAGGGTATAAGTAATGCTGCCTGTGTGAAGTAGTGAGGTAATGTAGACTATAGGGTTATTCTTTCGAATTTTATAATATATGTGAGGAAAATGTTAATATTCCCAATGGCTTCATCTTTTTTCTGCCCCGGCATTTCCTCGTTACGTCACCAGCTAGCTAGCTTGCTTAATTGTTAGAGCTGGTGACTTCTAGACACGGCGAGCAGCATTTTAACATCGCAAGCGTATATATTTTGAATGAAATAAGCTAATTTAAAAACATGCAGTATTATCAAAATACTGGAAGAGAAGTGAAATTGTGAATATTGCATGGGGTTCACGTTAACGTAGCCCGTTCTCATTAGGAGCAAACAGCACAAAACAGTAAGGCGATATAACTTAGTGTCAATATAAATGGAGGTATTGGATAATTTAATATTTTCTGAGGTGGTACACAGTTTAATAAGCTTTAGACACACTGGTTTAAATGACTAGTGTTTGTGTGTTAGTGTTTAATATGCCTAAGCAACCTCTACAACACATATTTGAATGTAATAAATGTAGATTAATTCATCTTTGGATTGTAACAAGGATGTGATATGGTAGTTTATCTTAACTGCAGGCAGAGCTGTTTATGAGCCAAACTGGCATAAAATTAAGCCATGACAACCTTTCACAATCTGTTTCAGAGTTTACTGGCCATCCGGAAAACATCAAACCATTTTTTCTCCTTTCTATTGCTTCTATAGTAGCTGCTCACTCATTCTTCCATCCGACCTGCTATAGTATAGTCTGTGGCCCTTTGCGTGTTTAGTTTAAACAGCAGGGCTTAGATCCTATGTGAGTTCTGAGAAGCAGCTAGTGTGTGCGGACTGACAGCTGATTGCGCTATGGTTTAATCTTGTTAGGGATTTTCAAAAGTGCTGCGTCCACTCAGATCTGGAGATAGGAGCGCCACGCAGCCTTTGTGTGCAAAATTTCAACGCTCCCAAAAAGGGGGACAAAGGGCCCCCCTGGTGATGTCATTCCGCTGTCAGCAAGCAGGTCCTCGCTGCAGGAGAGGGGCCAGGACAGGACATACTGTGACCATCACTCCGATGGCCTCTGAACCAACCCCTGGTGTGAAGTTCAAGACCGAAGTCTGCGTTGGAAAGACATATAGCCTAAATATTTCTGAGCCTACAAAGCCTAAATCTGCCCACTAGAAACTAACATCCCAACGAATGATGCACATATGTCATGTTTTTTTATTTTAAGTGTCGCTCTCCAGGCGTATTCGATTACCACCAGCGCTGTGAAAGTGCAGCTGCCCTTATTTATCAGGATAGTGTCTTGTCTGCAGACAACTGACTGTCCATCCCAATGACACATGATGCAAGAAATAGCTTAACTTGTTACTGAAGTAACTGCTAACAAACATGCTGACAACCAGCAGCCTCTCAATGATGGACCAGAGCCGTACGTTACCTACCAGAACGACGACGTTGGCCAGCTACACTACTGATGTGACCTTTGGAGTTTCCTGGTAGACAGATACTGGTAGCTTTGTTGCTAAATGTTAACTGCTGTTAAATGTAATCAACTGCTGTTAGCTTGGTGAGCAGTCCTTGCTGACTCAGCCCTGGTTTGCCCTTTCGTGAATTTGGCCTCCGTGTTCTTGGAGGCCTTGCAGTCCGGTGGTGTTCACTGGGAGCATACGGTTGAGGCGTCGGTGACTCAGCGGTCCGGGTGTGGGATGGGGCGTAACGTGTTTCCTGCCTGTTTTTACGGGAAGCACACAACTATGCCGAAGCCAATTAGATGGATTCGATTAGCCGTTTAATGGCAACTTTAACGAGACTTACTGTAACGTATTAATGGATGTTTACTGATGTAATTAGTAGTTATGGAGGTTTTTCTCATGTTCTGGGCTCTAACACACATTTACTGCACTGCCTACCCTTTAAAGACCTTTGACTCTACTTAACCTCCGTCTAACATTCAACACAAATTGAGTTTTGGCCCCCTGACATTTTTGTGTCTTTTTTAATGTGTGTGTGTGTTTGCAATGTGAGTTGTGCGAGGAATCGTCCAGAAAACAGCTTCATAAATCTCAGCTGTGTGTGTGTGAGTGTGTGTATGTGTGTGTGTGTGTGTGTGTGTGTGAACACAGACAGATGTGTCCCAACTTAGAAAACTACACCACACAGCAACTCCTGTTTCCAGGAACATGTAACGTCGCTGAGTTCCCCCCATTTTTAGAGGGTGAATCTGGAGATGGTCTCTTGGCTTATGTTACAGTACATATCACACACACACACACACACACACACACAGTGACAAATATACGGGGCTAAGCTTGTGCCGACATCTTACACCTGGTTTCAGATATAGCATACGCATCCAAGTGTTGTGCGAGTACTTATGGGCATGTATGTCATGTCTATTCATCAGAGGTGACATCCCCCCTTCACTCTCACACACGCCATCAGACACACCATCTTACTCGAAAAACGTGTCAGCCCCCGTGGTGTCCCGTTTAAGTCAGCGTCTTTCCTCACGCCTGTAAATCATTTGTGCGGTCGCCACAACATCAGATGGTCCCGTCGAGCAGGAGGGACAGTTACGAGGAAACGGACAAGCAGACGCAGCCGGTGCTGTGAAAATATGGAGTTTGACAGATCGAAAGACAAACATCCCCTCAGGGGCCACAGGACTCGAGTTGTGAATGACCCCGGTGTGCACAACAAGTAGCCGGACTATATAGATCACCAGGGTATGGAGGGGCTGCAGCTCACCGTGCAGACTGTGGTCACATAAAACACATTTTCATGATTCAATGTCCTAATTTAGGGTTCACCGGGTCAAATGACTTACTGACGTGTTATTTGATCTGACACGTCACCTTACTCTGATCGTCACGATAAAGGATCAGTGACGCCAGCATTTAAAACAATGAAATATGAATAGCTATAACTCAATTAGTCAATTTGTGTTTTATTTTCTGACACACAAGTCGTCTTCACAGCTAACCTTTGAGTTTCACCATCCAGAGTTATTTCTTTAAACATCCTCCATCAGATGATAAAATGCTCCACAGAGAGGTTTCAGAAAGTTATGGGACAGGAGTCAATGGAGCAACTGCATCTTTTAAATAAACTGTGAGAAGTTTTTGCCCCGTTAGCAACCAAGCGACATTAGAAGCAAACCAGACTAAGAACACGCTAACTGACAGGTCAAAGCGCAATTGCTTGGAGACCTTTTTCACTCCTCAAGAGATGGCAACACGAATCAGTCCTCAAACCTGAAAATGAAAAAAATATGTTGTTTTTTTTTAGCTTTTATGGTTCCCTCTTCTGGAATTCAATGGGTTTTCCCCGTTAAATCTCTTTTAAAAAGTCTGTAGTTAAAACAAGCTACAAGACAGAAGCAAGATATTTTCTCTTCTGCACAAATTTAAAAATCCAATCGAAAAGTCCCCGTTTTTGTCAGAGGAACCAGAGTGATGCTGACGTCCACATTAGCCAACAAAAATACGTCAAACACTTTACAATCGTGAGAACAAAGGGCCGAGTTGTGCTTGTTGCTGGCGCTAGCACGTTCAAGGCAGGCTGGTGTGCTCGTGGTTCGCTTTCTAGCTACGCTTAACGAACTATCCCAGTAAATGCTCACTGTGTGTCATCAAGTAACGTGTATTCTGTCATGATGAGGCTGTATTATTGTATATTTTGATTCATGCTACTTAAACAGGAGTGAAGGGAATGCTCCAAGAGGGGAACACGTAATAGCCGACGATACAATTGCAAAGTAAAATAGTGCAATATCAAACAATATTGTGTTCTAAGGATAAAAGCAAAAAGACAAACTGAAATCGCTGTAAGATTTTAAAAAATGTAAACGTGGAGCAGTATCTCTCTTCTATCAGGCACAATATGTATTAGTAGAACAGTGGGAGGATTGCTAGTAATCTTCCACCTTCTTGCATTTAATTAAGCAAAAGTACAGTTAAAAGAATAATAATAATTAAAGCAGTAAATGAATCTGCCCACACATGACATCAGGGTCTTCTCGTATTCTACGTTCAGACACACGGTTAACCAAGGAAGGAAGTCTGGCCATATGATGATACTTCAGAGCTGAGCCATCCTCCTCATGGAAACCTCCTCTGCTCGAGCATCCGAGGGGCTGAAAGGCCGCCGTGACGTGGGCGAACAGACAGACGCTTCGACCACCTGTGATGGAGTGTTGGCGGATGACTTCACGGCAGCTCTCGGAGGAAGCTATGTGAAATCCATTTACGGCAGAAAAAAAAAAAAAAGGGCCGGCCTGGCTTTACTGTCCTGAAAGTCTGAAGTAAGAGAAGAGGGTGTCGAAGCGGAGAGGAAGCATCGTCTCAGGTTTAAGTGTGACAGGGAAATGGTGGGTCTGTGGTGGGTGTTTGCATAGAACAGCAGCAAGGTGCAATTTACTTGGCTATAAAAACAGTTTTCCATGGGGGATTAGGCTGGTTTTTAATGAAAAACTCTGATCTCTTTGGGCATCTGGACTGAATGATGATATAACAGTTCAACTTGAGGCCTTTATTGACTGTAGGGTGACTGATGTATAGAGACAAGGCCAGTGAAGGGGCTTCTGTTAGCAATAAGTGCCTTTCATTTATATGAGAAACAAGGGGCTTTTGAAGTGGAAAAAACACCACCTCTGCAATGTGTTCATTAAAAAAGTAATTATACTTTTCCCCTGAAAGTTCATCATCCGGGTACTGAGTCACAGCAATTTTAAGCAGGACCCCTGCACTGCACATTTACCCTCTACAAAGAGCTTCAATGAGGACAAAGCACACGTTTTCCCATAAATACCTGAATTTGGCCAGTTAATGATGCCTGCACAAATGGCCCCCAACCAAACTAAATAGCCTCGATTGCCAGTTAATTTATTGGAGACAAGCGCCATACTGAGATCAAACGAGTCGCTCTCGCTTGTAGCACCTTCACTGCAATGAATTTGCTGACCCCACAACCCCTCTGCATATTTCTATAAGGGGCAGGAGAGGCCGGAAGAGAGTAGCCCCGAGGAAGAAAAGGGGGTTAGCTCACATGCGGTTTGGGTTTGTATGATGCATGTGTAGCCCAATAAATCAGCTAGTTAGGACATTTTCTGTATACACACAGTAGCTGAGAGAAAAGCAGCGACAAGGCCAGATACACCGAACGAGAAGTAGCTGCAGGGGGAAGAAACGCACGTGAGAACACATGACTTACAGATGCACAGACGTATGTCCGTCCTTATTGCTCTCCAAGGATGCAATCCTGAAATATTTGAGATAAAAAAAAGAACATGCACACACTCTCAAACACTCCCAAGCACGTCCTGCATGCCTTTTTTTTTTTTTTCAATCCCTCAGTCAAGGTGAGGCTTGAGTTTCATTAGGAGACAGCTTTAATGACCAGGTTAAGGGCCTGGAATTCCCACAACTTGAACATATGAGGAGGATTTAGTTTGGCTCTTTTGTTCCTGACATGAAACGGCACATTGTTAACCGTGGCCTGAAGGCAGAGTGGCCAGAGTGCACGACAACAGGTTGGGATCACTGACTTGTGCAGGAGTCATTGTTGCTCCAGCATACCAGCAGAAGATGTTTCTAGAGGACCGTTAGCTGATGGTATGCTGCTAATCTTCTACAGTGTATGAATTCTCCACAGCAGATGCTCTGACATGGGTTTAGTTTACCTTATGTTCCCAAGACTGAAAAAGTGACATTATGAAACTTCCTCTGTGTAAATTCACAGATGCTTTGTGCAACTGGTCTGGTTTATAAAAGAGAGTATAGTGTGAGAACTGGCTGAACACGTACCGCTGTACAAACATCTGCCTGACCCCTGATTTGACCTCACGGACAAATCATCTCCTCTTGTGTCCCTTTTTTTTTCCAGTTTATTTGCCAAAAACAGAACAATTCTTCCTTTGAGGAGCTAGAAGAGCCTGAGTGGCTGCGAGCTACGTGCCAACGCGGTCATCTGAGCAGTAAACGGGCACGTCTGCCATCGTGGACAGCCAGGTACTGAACACCACTAAACAAACCACACGTAAATCTGTGCTTCCTGTAAATGTTTCGGCATCTTATCTGTAAAGTCCCTTTCAAAAATCATTAGCAAATGTAATCACATGTATCAGACACGCTTGTGCACACACTGCCCAGATCGGGCAGCTACTCACATCAGTGAAAAGAACCACACCAGCATTTAACCGGACCGACGCTCGACTGGTCGCTTGTTCAACAAGCTGACGTACAGGACAAGTCACGCGTTCGTGTTTGTATGTTGGATAGAAGGGGACTGCAGCAGGAAAGCTAACGTGTTCCGTGTAGCAGTCTGCTGTCTGGCTCAGCGAGACCGTCTGCTCTAATCTTTCTGCTTTATGCAAGATCATACTCGGTGTATAGAAATAAGAACTCCATCCATCCGTTATTCTGTTGAATTAATGCAAAACTATGGGGCACCCTCATGAAACAAGAACATGTCATATTAAAATGCATCTCTTTTGGTTTCCGGTTTTCCGAGGACAACGATTTGTGATTTAGAGAGCAGATATTATGCTGAAGGAAAAAAAGATCAATTTAGTTTTAGTTCGAGATGAAGATATTTCTCTCCCTTCTTGTAGAGTATCCACTTTTATTATTTCCTTTTTCTTTATTTTCTCGTTTTTTTATTGTGTGCTGTGGTATCTGTGATTCTTCTTTTCTTCTCGGAAAATCTGATTTATGTATTGTAACATAATTCAGTATTCTTTATATCTTTCTCAATTTATTTTCTATTTTTTCTTCACTGTAAATATTAATATTCTTTATCCTAACGTGGAGGGTAAGTTATTCAACAGTGCTTTGTAGACGGACTGACCCGTGTGAGTGATGGGTGTTTATGTCTCTATACATTACTTGTTCTGCTCCGTGGTGTTTTCTCGACAAAGCTTGACAAAGATCTCTGTCAGATCAGAACTTCGCTCTGTTAAATTAGATTTACTGGGAGCAATCAGTACAGTGTGCAGCCCTTTTGTTTGACCTCTGCCTGCTTTATGAAAGAGAAAAAAGAAAAAATAGTCTGTGGCCTCCAGTCTTTTCCCCCCCGAGTCAATAAAGACAAACCATCACCAGGGCTGGCCTCTCGATGGTTTGAAAAAAAAAAAAAAAAACACGCTAAAAGCTTCCTTCTGTATAGCAACGGCCGCGTGTTTGTCTGCAGTTATTTGATGTGGGTGAATGTGTCAGGGTCACAGTCAGGAGGTCTCCACCCCGCCAGCGATGGACCCCATTGTTCATTGAAGACCCCCCTCTGTGTTATTGAGACATGCTAGTCATCTCCATTATGAAGTGTAATTAGGTTGTTGTGCTTATTAACTCCTATTATCAGAGGAGCCCTGAGATGTCTACATGTGACTGGTGGTACCGGGCCGGATTCACAGATGGCTGTAAATTCATGTTGGCATCTTGTTACCAGACTGGCAGCAGGAAAACAGACCAATGCACAGTTTCTATGAATTTACCTTCCCGCCACCTTAAAGGAACACGGTCTGGGGCCTGTTTTACATTGAATGGCTACATTTTTATCCCTAAAGTAAAGCACAAGTTTATAGATAGATAGATAGATAGATAGATAGATAGATAGATAGATTTGATGTATTGTGCATTTGGTCAGATTTAAAACATTTTGCTTGGTAATTCAACTGAGATTGGACGTGTTTTAGTTTTCCTTCATGATTACGTCATCTGCTTAGTCTCCTATTTGGTTACTGGAGGACTCACTCTACTCCTGAGCCACAATGGTTGTACTATTCCTGCTACTGCTGCTATTACTGCTACTGCATGACCCACAGCTGTTACTGCTGCTACCTGGGAGTCCATTACTTGACGACGCACTCTACTTCCTGAGCCACAACAGCCGTACTACTGCTGCTACAGCTGATATAGGTTGTGCTACTACTACTACTGCTGCCTTCCAGTTACTCGAAACTCACTCAAGCTCCTGGGCCAAGATTGTATTACTGCTACTGCTACCTGAGAGTCAAACTAATTATTTCCTGAGCCACGATGGTCATGCAACTGCTCTACCTAGTGAGCCACAGCCCTACCAGTGCAGCCCTGGGGGAGCCGGGAATCGAACCAGTGACCTTCCGATTACTAGACGACCCACTCTATCTCACATTTTTGTTCCTGTTTTCCAAAGCGGAGAAGAACCTGAGATGGGTTAACCGATCTTCATCATTGGAGTTGAAACAACACGTGTTGGTCCCATGCAGTGACAACTTACTGTTCAGACTGACAAAATGTCCTTCAAAATGATTTAAGGTCTGTCATGATTGTAAACTAACAAACCTCCTGGAATCAAATTAAACTCTTTTTCATGTTAATGTGACATGCAGGCAGTTAGTGTAGTCTTTAGTTAATGGGCTGAAGCATTGAAAACCCTCAGTTTAGTCAAAGTTTGTTAAAATGAGTCACACCCATCTCTGCACTCAGGTTTAGTTAATCAATCAAGTAAAGCAGAAAATAACTCACTTAGACTCGATCCCTGTTTGATTAGAGTGAATAACAGTGGCTCATGGGGAGGCGATGATGTGGAGAGATGCTGTCAAAACTTGTAACAAGCATTCCGCTACATTAGGCTAATAATAGGAGCTCTTCATTTCCTGCTGGGATAAGTGGCCTACGTAATAAAATTCTTCCTGGTGTCGCTTGTTTTTACCCCGGTGGTCCAAACATCTGGCCAACTTCGACTAAGTTCAGACTGTAGCTTCCCTGTATTCGTGCATCCAGTCGAAGGGAAGCATTAAAGGGGGAGGTGGAGGTTAAAGTAGATTCTCTTTGATTGTTCCTCTCTTCGGAAAAAGTAGGAAATTGGACAACAGGTAAAACCAGTCCAACGTGCGCAAAGGCAATCTGAGACCAAACTACATTTCGGATGTTGCCACACAACATGTGCGCCACAGGAACGCTTTTTAAGTGAATACATAATGACATGATGATGCAGCATCGCCTCTGGCAGCCTGGTAATTGTTTTCAGGTCTAAATGAACATGTTAGAATTGATCTGAAAGGATTTCTGTGGTGTTTTTGACAAGAGAGCTTGATCATTTCCACACTGATGCATCTGATCCATTCAGCGCCCAGACAGCCAGCATTTTCTCGATGTAAACTCACCGTGTATTTATAAAGACGCGAACATTAATGCCTTAGCATTGGCTGATTTGCTTAATTAGCCTTTTTTAATTAGCACACTAATAGCTACAGTCAATGAAGCCACATAGAACAACACTCATTAACATTTTTATTTCTTTTCTTAGTAGCGGGTGTTTAACTTTTACTTGTTATGTACAGTTTCAAGAAAATCTACATGTATACGTGTTTTACTATTTCACTACAGAGTGCTTACTCACTGAAAGGGAGTCAGATATTCCTGTGTATTAATATGTTTTGAGTGCGACTAAGTGCATTTATATGTATTTCTATGCACATTTTCAAATTGCGCATCGGAAAACCAAAAAGATAAATAAAAAGAATGAGAGAAATAAACACTGAGGTAGAAAAGTAAATCGATCAAAACAAAGGTCAACAAAGTGCAATGGAAACAGATAAGCAAATAAATGACGATGTAAATAAAACATTTGACATATTTGTCGCTCAAGTTTCTGATCCAAAGAAGGGACGGAAAATGGCAGCAGATCAATGTGGAACATCACTTAATTTGCATCGTGTTTTTCACCATTTGAGATTTGACTGGAGATTTCATTACATTTCATTGCACATTAATTCACCTTTTTTCTGTTGCAGATGTCTGAAACCTGACTATCAATTGTTGATAAACTTTTGTTTTCAAAGCCAGTCACTATGACTTCCAGAACAGAGTCACAACATGAGGAAAATGTGACTTAAAGTGAAACTCTCAACAAAATGCAACCGAGGGTCTTTTTGTGAATGTAACCAAGTCAAACATTCGTTTAAAAGCATAATTACGACTGACCGTATTTTTGTTTTCGGGTCGAAATCATTTTCAAAGGGAGTGCAAGGGGCACTTTTACACTATTTTTAGAACACTAAGAAGGCTCGACACAACGTGAAACTTTTCTCGTAGTATCACCAGGGTCTCTACGCATGAACACAAGCACTGAGAACATTGTTTATGTACACAGAGTTTACTAAAAAGAAAGTTTTTGAACAACTCACGTTAGCAGTTGCTTGTTCCGCTCGGCGCCGTCCTGCCAGTCAATAAGTATGCTATCGTAAAAGTTCCCCTAGCACTCCATTGAAAATGATTTTGACCCAAAAACAAAAATACCTTCCATCTTAAAAGTGGCACTTTCGTCGTAATTGTGCTTTTAAACAAACGTTTGACTCGGGTACATTCACAAAAAGACCCTGGAGAGAGTTTCACTTTAACATCACACGGATACATTAAAAACTTTATCTTGTCCGTGAACCCTTTTGCCTGAGTCACGTCAGATAGATTTCAGGCAGCAACGGTTGTTATTTAATGGTATCTGTATAAACATTTGGGGCCATCACTAAACTCAGCGCTCACCAGAGACTCCAGTTCTCTCTCTGTAATGTTATCCTAATGAAGTAAAATACATTTCCCCTTTGCACCCAGCCAACACTTTAACTATCCCACAATCCTTCATCCCGGACCTCTAAATGATACTTCAGCCAGTGGAAAAATCGAGATTGCGCTCTCTCCTCACTGTGGAAGACACCCTAATATCAGACAAAGGTCATGACCCAGATTCACACCTGCAGGACACAGTACGCCGTACATTCCTCGCTTATTGACTGTGTGAAGTAAAACCTTCACTGGATCCAGGGACTGACCTCTCTGGAACCCGAGGAATGAGGAGCCTGTTGGCAGGTGAGGGGATGAGAAGCGGGTGACACATGAACCCAGAGTCCGTCCTATGTGGCACCGAGCCCGAACCTCGGAGGGGGAATGTGCAACCATAACACGCCCTGCTAGAGAGCAGCAACCTGAGACGTTCTCCTTATAGACCACCGTAATCAGGAATATTCCTCTTTGCTGGAAACTGTGAGGATGAGGCGACGGTGTTTGTGATCCTATCGAAGAGTGATTGTTTTCTTCAACCTTTTTTTAAACAGACAAAATGTTTCAGGAACAAATCTTTGCGCATTGAATTCTTAAATAAATGAAAACAGAAAAAATGAGAGAACATGAAGAACAAGTTTAAATAGTAATAACGTAAAGTAAATTTAAGATTAAAGACAGTTGGAAGCAGACAACATCAGCTGTCTGGGAGCGTCAGACCGGAGCCACAACGAAGCATCAAATTGGAGCGGGTCAAAGGTCATCCACCGTCCAAGAGTCAGTGGACGGGCCTGAAAAGATCAAGGAGGAGCTTTTCAAACCCAACAACAAAGACCACGTTCAAACAAAGGCAGGAGTCAACCACTTGTTATCCAGCCCAGTATGACTCAAAACTGCATCTGTTTTGGACAATTAAGTGCAAAGGCAGAAAGTCTGGGTTTAGGTACAAAGGTTGTCGGATCAGATTCATGCAGGAGACTGTTCACGGGCTTCCAATTAACCTTTGAGTTTTCATTATTCACCATTATCAGGATCTTTTGACCATAACCGTGCCTTAATCTTTGTTTATTTGCCATAGCAACAACTTTTCCCTAACCATACAATAGTTGGCATTCACAGATGTTACACAAGCAGATGTTGTTTAATGGTGTGTGAAAAGAATTCTTAATCTTGAGTTACCAGCGGTTGTTATTAGTCGTTATGTGTTGCAAACAGTCAGATTAATTTACTGTATATTACCTGTTTAGCAAGTCGGCAAAGGCACACACAGAGGGTGTGAATTTTTGGTGGTAAGGATATGAAAAAAGATACAATTTTTTCATCCCAAAAGTTAAAACGCAATCTCTGAGCACTCCTCCCGTCGTTAAACCTCCCAAGATCAGAGCAGAATCAGATGTGACCTCGGGTGTTTATTCCTCCAGAAGGTCTGGCTCTGCATCCAACACTCAGAAAACGTCTTTTGTTTTTGTTTTGATTGAGAGAACATCAGCGGAGGAAATAACATCCTTAAAATGTTGATGATATTGGACATAAAATAATGAGATGTCTGCAATTATTGTAGGTTGTTTCAATTTGCTCAAGAAAGCTGGGAGATTTAGTCAAAAGCTCTGGTAAAAGCTTTTAAATGAGCCCTGATTTTACCAGCGTTTATCGCAGGTATGTTTTGATGCTTCTGATTCTGTCTCCGCTTTGATTTTACTTTTCCCTCCTTGATCTCTCGTGAAGTTATTTTGTTCACAGCCTAATTATATTTTACATCTTTCATGCACTTCGTAAAGCACCTTGAACAGCTGTATTGTCTATAAAATATGCAACATAACAAAATTGCCTCCTCATATCTCTATTCTGATTTCACCTTTGATTTCAGCTCAACCACGATATGTTTATCTAACCGCATGTTTAGGACACAAAGCGTCGTATTTATCAGAAAATGTTCTAGAAACGTGAATTAACACCATCGATCATTTCAAACGAGCTGAACGATCTGTATTTGCAGTATTCTAAGCTTTATGCTGCTCTCTATGTTTTCGTCATGTCCCACGTGGTTCTCCCCCAGGATAAAACAAACGTCTCGAATTTGTGAATACCAAATGGGATGTTCACGCTCAGCACGATGGTGAGTCAAGGTAGCTGCTCGCTGTTTGATCTCCTGTGAAAGGTCCCTGTTGGCTGGCAGAAGGAGATTGATTGCGACATCAATGCAAACCACCAGGGCACACTGCGCCGTCTGATGGAAATACTGTTTAGTGTGGAAGACGCTGAGGTTAAAAGGCTCGTGCCACAGTGGGAGAAGAGGATGTGGGAGTGGTGCTCGACAACGAGCCTCCTCGGTGTCTCTCAGACAACAAAGAGACATGGGCGCTGTCTTTTGACATTGCTGATCTGTCATTTACAGAGTATCACCCCAGAGGTTCGAACCATGAATGAAAATGTTAAGTGGAATTTCTACTGAATTTCACCACCTTAAACCCCCTGAAGCCACTTTCGTTGAACCAGTTATCCTCCTGATATTATTTAATACAGCACACGATAACATTTAAACCGTATCTCTGTAGTGATTGTGAGATTGCGGTTTGTCAGTTTTTTAATTTCATGTTCTGGTCTGTAAATGTCTGACTAGATAGCTTTGCAGGATTTCGGTGCCCGAGGATGAGAGAGGTGTGGAGCAGATAAACATCATCATGGCTCTGCTCGTGTACGATCCTTAGGGCCTCCTTAGTGTCCACATTACGTTTCCTTCTAGCAGGAAAGTGTTGGCAGTGCCCTTGGAAGCACACTTGTGAACCTTGAGACCTCAAAAATAGGGAGGATTTTGAGACCAAAGCAGGGCTCTGGGGGTCCTAAACCCCCAAATATTGTGTTTGTGTTTCCTGCATTCTGATGACATTTAAAGAATGAAAGTGGAACCTCTAGTAAATCTGGAGCATAGAGTGATATTTATCACTTTTCATTCATTAATTACATTTTTGCCCCTGCAAATCTATGCATGCTACTGCCCTGTGTTTTGATGCGGTGCAGCCCCCTGATTGGCAGAAAATTCGACGTGGCAGATTTTACGGCCCCTTTCCATTAAAACTTTGCGAAAGAAACGTAAATTCTTCTCTCCAGGGCACCTGAAATGTGTTTAAATATTCCTCTATCCATTTCTCTCACTGAAGAGGTGCAACAGAACAGCAGACTACACACTGTACAGTGCCAGAAACAGGTTACGATTACTGAAAGCGGGAAAATGTGTGAAAAATTGTCACAAATCGGAAGAAAGACAGGAGAATTGTGACCCCAAGAAGAAACCTGAATAATGGCAATGAGTCTTCAGGGAAAATTGGAAGTGTTGGCAAGTAATGCTTTGGAGCGCTGTGTTGCATGTTGGTTTTGATTAAATTAGTTAACACTCTGGTAACAGAGGGTCGACTACACGACTTACAACAAGCTACAATATGTAGAGTGATAAAAACTCTCATCAGCAACAGTCGGTGTCCGGACGATCTGCTCCGGTAAATGGACTTTCTTGTCTTCTGTCTCAGGATTGGAAAACACGGCAGAGACAAGCTTTTTTTCTTGGTTACCAGGGTGACGGAGCACAAATCCCGACCGATCTAATGTATGCATGGTTGCATGAAAAAGAGCAACAGTGACAACCTCATCAGCTTTCTGAAAAGTTGAGAACTTCAACTCGAAGCACTCAGAGCAGCCGCGTGAAAAAAGGCAAAGTGCTCTGAAAAAAAGACAGCGTGCTGCATACGCTCCGTCCTCATTGACAGGAATATAAGAAAGTACAAACAACTCAGCTGGTGCTAGGAGAAAAACATTATGTGGACACAAGCCCTTAGTCTGTGCTCAACCTGAGAGCTGCAGAAAATGTTCTTTTTAAAAGGCTCCTTAAAAAAGTGGGAGCCATTTTGGACTTTTGTATGCCAGTCGGTAATAGCCCATTATTTACACATTCAATGTCGGACACAGCCACAGATGTGGTCCAGAGAGGGTCTCGTCTTACAATATTCATCATGTTTTCCTGTACCCAGATTGTGATTGCATTTACTTTGTTTGTCAAACTTTTACCAAGTGGTGGAGGACAGAGCACAAGGTTTTTATCTGAGGTTGACAATATTTTCCACACTTCTACGACCACTGAAGACAGGAGGGGAGGTTTTAGCATGAAGATCTCCGATGTGATCTACGAATTACTCATTAATATGAGCCGTGCAACTTCCATATTTGTTAGACACAGTTCCTGTTTCTAAAAGTAGAACCAGAATTTGATCTGACCTCTCAGCAGAACAACTGCACCCGGGCAACCTTTGTTTTCTTTGTGGCAAAGTCAAACCAGTTCTTGGATGAGCTTTTCGTGTATTTTTAACAAGGTCGTAGACCCAGAACCAAGTCTGGCGGTTCTTGGTTGTGGCACGTAGTGATTTGAATCTCTGGAGCCCACGGTCGGGGGTTAGCTAACTGCTGTGGCCTCCTTCTCGGCATAGCCAGTGGGTAGGTGAGGCGATGGTTCATCTGAAGAGGGAGCTGCTTGGTGCACTGCTCAGGGTTCAGATGCACAAAGTATAGGAACCATTCCTGGACTCAAGACTCAAGAACATTTGTATAGCGCTTCTGAACAATCTCTACTGTCCAGCTATCTATCTATCTATCTATCTATCTATCTATCTATCTATGGCTCTTATTAGGCTCACAGGCACTTTGGATTTTGGATGTATGTGGAAACAAGCCATCATTCAGAATAGCGCTGTTCTTGTCCAGTGTGAAACCAGAAGTCAACGGTGAGTTCTTCTTACCCTTCTTACAGGTACATGGTACCTACAGGTAACTGAAGCTACATACTGTAAGTAATGGAGTGATTTTAACCCAAACCATGATGTTTTAGTGCCTAAACCAAACCAAACTGCAGCCATACAGCAAAGGTCCAGTATGCCTGTTGCTGGTGCGGGAATGGTGATATGGTGTTTTGGGAGTGGCTGACAATTAACCTTTTCATTTGTTTTGATATGAGGATGTGTTGAGGAAATCTTCACGCCTCAAACTGATGAAATTAAAACTGTGCTTTGAGACTCTGTAAGTTTATGTCTCTTTCTGCTCATGAATTTTTTTTAGCGCTGGACAGTCCTCCAGGGGTTGGGGTAGTAGGATACAGGAAATTGTGACATGAAATCATATACAAACCCAAATGAAAACACATAATTGGGAATAGGAAGATTATCAGTGTCAGTATCACTGCAATAAACAGGATAATCCATCTTCGTCACCCCTCCTTACGCTCAGTCACCAGCACCAGCAGACCATTAACGAAGGAGCCCTGGAGAGGAGATATTGTATGAAATAGGTCTGAGGCTCCAGGCCCTATCTGTCTCTTACTTTGCTTTTCCCTTGAACCCCTTTAGCCCCACTGAGCAAATAAACATTAACAAAAAAAGAGACTCAAACAGCGGGTTGTTGTTCCCAAAAAGTGGAAAAATAGATGGCCGGCGGGGCAACACCACCCATCCAACCACCTTAAGTATCATCTGCCGCGGCCCAGACAGACACATCAAACGAGCAGAGCGGATGATTCCTGCCCTCCCTGAAGACTTACTGTACTCTCTCCCCATCTGCCTCGCTGAGCATCTTAAATGGATCTGCCCATTGACCTGAGTGGGCTCATAAATCACAGAGATGGCTTACAGAGGTGGGTTCTCTGAAAGGTAAAAGGGTCGTCGAATTGACCTTTTTTCCCTCCTCCTTTTTTAGACCCCTGATCTGAGATTTTAAAAAACATGAACGCTCCTGCATCCCCTTCAAGATTTTCTGGCCACATGAGAAATGTGTCGGGACAGATCGGGTGTGTGTGTGTTTGTGCTCCTGCTGCTGAATCCTCGGAACACAAAAAGAGCTTCAGTACGACAGAGAAGAGAGAGTTTAATCCTCATTTTTAATTGAAACCAAAAACCAAATGAGCCATGGACACAAACAAATGTTGTGAGAAATGAGAACAACCAACACAAGCAAATAGTAAATGTGTACATACTGTAAGTCTTTTCACACCCTTGTCTACTTCAACTCCACCACATCTCAGAGGGAAACGCTGTACTTTTTTAGTCACTCCATTTATTTGACAGCCTTAGTTACTTCTTTTTACACATAAAACAAAGGAAGAGCTTATAAATGATCATTCTTTGTTGATTAATCTACCCAACAGTAATCAAATACAGCTGAAAAACATGATCAATTAGTCGACTGATAGTGAAATGATTTGCCATCTACTTTGATAATCATTTATATAATTTTTCATAGAAAACATTTTATGGTTCCAGCTTCACAAAAGTCAAGATTTGCTACTTTTCCTTTTAATTATTTCAATAAGTTATAGTTTTTCTATCCATTGTGATGCATTTCTCACTAGACTACTCAGAATAAATCAACAATCAATCAATTCATAGAGAAAATAAGCAGCAGATTGATCCACAATGAGAAAAAATACTAGTTGCATTTCTGCCTCTCGAGTTCTCAAGATCACAGCAGAATAAAAGACGTTTGTCAAGTGTTGTGTGGTGAGGGCCAGGTGGAGGGGGGAGATGGTGCAGATCCATAACCTTCTGGAGGAATAAACACCTGGAGTCGCTTCCTTTTCTGCATTTATGCAAAACAGTTTATTGACGGGAGGAGAGCTCAGAGATTAGTTTGAACTTTCAGGTCGGGTGTTTATGTTCTGTAATGTTGACTGTCAACCGGAGATGGAGGCGAAATGTGACTTCGCTTCATGAAGTACGTAATGTTGCAGGGAGGAGAGGAGATAAAGAAGAGAGAGAACCAGTGTGTCTGGTGACAACAACCACCATCGTTGATAGAAATGATCTGATAATAATATAATATGTAATAGGGTAAAAGTCACAGGTGACTTTTTTCTGCATTTAGTACCTCTAATCTTTTAATATTTAATGCCGTTTCTTGATGAAACCTTTTTTGTGTTTCACATTTTCAATCCATGTCTTTTCCTTCCAACGCCGGTCACATCAGAAGAGGATTCATTGGACGGTATTTTGAGGCAATTCTTACAAAACAAGACGCAGACTGTACAGACTGAACTGAGATTTTAAACAAACAGTGGGTGATGACTGACACGGATATACAGAACCAGATCTGTTTTTTTGTGCGTGTGCTGCGGTGAGGCGAGTTTACAGAAAGGCGCTGAAATGTTCCAGTAAACTGTGGTTTTTAAGGTGAAGTAGCTTCTACAAAAGTGTGCCTGTAAACTGCAGAAGGCACAAACTGTTCAGACACGCTGAGACTAATTGGGTCGATACGTTTTTACTCCACGAAAGAAGAGGATTACACTCTGGTATGTTTTTTGGTGAGGTTGTTCCTGAAGAGCTCAATCTTTAAACCAGTTTTGCTGTTTCTTGGGGATTGCTTTGGAGTACATGCAAATACCGGACCTTTGAAGACACCTGTTTCATGTTTCTTATCTCCACTTGAGGTTTTTTCGCAAGTGCTCTCCCAGTTGGCGAAGCTTTTCAGAGACAGTGGTGAGTATGATTGCAATGATTGAGTCATTTTGGTCAAAGCTGCTGGTTCGAGTTTGTTTCTGAAATAAGAAAATAGACTGTCTTTGTGGAAGTGATAAACAAAAGAAACTTGACAAATAGAAAAAGTAGGCGCAAAAGCCTGAAATGATTTTGATGTGCGAGAAGCAGAAACCCAACTTGGAGAAATGTGTTCGCTATATTTCCGGTAACACGGCCACTAGGTCGGCTCTCCTCATCATTATTTATGAAGAAAGTGATAATTCTGGCTTGGCGGCTCACACCAGTCAGTTTGGCGCTGGCACCCACATCCAGAATTACCCAGGGTGCCCAGCAGAAGGTCAAATCCTGCAAAGAGGCCAGGTCTGAAATATGCCTGTGTTCAGCCTAATGACCCACAGCACAATTAACACTCCGCGGCTCAGCGGGTCAGCGCGCGTATACGGATGTGTTTATTGGATGTTGGCTTTGGTTCCCTGGCGGACCCTGTCGCGCCCCAGCTGATCATCTTCCAGACTGGAGCTGGAGGCGCTCCAGTCTGACACATGCACAGTACAGTGGAGGCCAGCAGCCACACACACACAGATGGAGGCTGACACACATAGCAGCAGAGAGGAGCCAATGAGACGCCAGGAAAAGTCAGACTCAAGAGCTATTTTCATCCTCACGTGAGAGAAAAAGCTTTGTTTCACTTTCTTTCTTCACTTTCTCTGCTAACAAGGTCTTTTTTTTTTTTTTTTTTACGCCCAAAATACAAAGGTGTGAAGATTGAAAAGTTATGCAGGCTGTTATAATTTTTTCCACATGGTTTCATGTACAGTAGAGCTTCTCTCGGTGCTCCCGGGGTCACGGCAGGCAGCTGTCCGGCCCCAGCTGACTGGTCAACAGTACAGCAAGTGGAGATTCACCCTAAAGACGACCCTCTAGATATACAATCACACGTTCTCTGCTTTTATCACCCCCGTCTCACATCCCACATGTTAAGAAATATAATGCAACTGACCCATTTCTCTCACAAAAGTAGCATCTTTTCCATCTCTGCCATTAACTGGCCGTGACTGCCTTCAGAGAGGATGCTCTGTACTCCGCATTCAAAATCATTTAAGCCGCGTGAATTTAAATCCTTTTGTCCTTTATTGACTTTTGGGCTCACGCTGCGTTCGCTTGCTCGCAAAAAAAGGCGGCAGGAAGGACGGTCGCTGCAGTTTCAGGAGAGCGCGTTCAAGAGGAGAAAAAACACCTGCACACACGCCACACCTGTCCTTGAAGATTTCACTCCCGTCTAATGACGAAAAAACTCCCCCTCCAAGATTCATCATGCAGCTCAGATCACTTCTTTCCTCCCATGTGTTGAATGTGCAGACACCCCAATGTGCCAGACCCCGCGAAGCAGGTGCACCTCGCCAAAGCCAGATTTTAGACCCACCGTCTCCTAGCAACAACACCAGAAGAGGAGAGCGCCACCGGCTTCCAAGGGCTACCGCTATTTACCAAAAAACGTCCTCTGGCTTTGTTTGGCTCTTTTGGTTTAAAAAAAGAAAAGAAAAAAAAAACTAGGCCACCGGTTCTGGTGCACCAGACTGAACTGGTTAACAGATAGAGGACAAATTAGTGTGTAGTTGTTTGTGGTTTGCAGCAGGTGTGAAGCATAAATGAGCGGAGCGTGCTCTTTGGTGCTCTTCCAGGTGATAAGCAGGTCACAGAGCCACGAGGTGAAGTTTTTCCGGGCCAGATATCCTGCAGACTGCCTCCAGCCAGTCTGTTAATGCACCTCATTATGGAACCAACACACACGCAGGCTGTTTACTTTGCCCGGATTGCTGTTTCAATTCCAAAAACCAATGCAAAACATATATTAAAGGGGCACCATGCCGTTTTGGGGAAGAAATTCATACTCTGAATTTTAATATTTAAAATATTAATGAGGCAATTATACGAACTCAAGAATATTTGTTTTTTTTCCCATAACTGAATAAAGAAGGTGTTCTCAGGGGAAAACACTGAAGCTAGAAAGGTGGCAGGGTCCGCCAAATATAAACAAAGTAAATGAAATTTTGTCGTCCTTTGAGGTCACTTTGTTTTGTTTATACAGTTATGAAAACAAAGAGAGTTTGTTTATTTAGTTTGTTTAGGCATAAACAAATCAGTCAATTAAGATCTTTCTCCTCTGTTTAAAATGTCTTCCCCAAATCTACATAGTGCACCTTTAATATTAAAAATAAAACATCCAAGTATGGAGATCCGTTTTTAGTCGAAGCTAAACTAGGACTGCAACAGAAGGCAACTAATCACAGTAATACATTTTTATTTTTCTAACCAACAGCCAGCTCTTTCCTTCACAGTGAATTCCACATCGTTTCACTGTGCAGTGTCTGGCAACAAGCGCATGTATCTCCAAATTCAATGATATTTATAGCTTCTTATAAACTGAACGATCAAATCCAAGAACTTTTTATTTCTTTGAGTCTGTAGGTTCCAATTGACAACAAGTTTCTTGGAAGCAACTGTACAATTTGGTTATAATTAGAGGAAAAACAGAGACATGCCCGATTAGTCAGCCTCCACTTCATTAATTCAAATTACAGTAGGTAAGCTGAACATGCAGAACTGTGACAGTATACAGGTGAGCATGCAGTGCAAAACAAATGAAGTCTACAGTAATAAATAAGGAAACGCCACATTGGAAGGCGGTCTGAGCCACACGAGACCACTTTCTTTTAGTGGTGTGTCCTGAGCCATATTGAGGGGCCGCCTACTCAACTGACATCCTGCGCTAAACTTGAAGAAGAGGCTTAAAAATACAAGCAGAATGGATTATACGTGATCTGATTTTCATGTTTAAAGGTCTCATTTGCACAAGTTGGAAATCAGAATTAAAATTAAAGTTTTCTTACCAATAGGACCTTTAAGTTTAGAGAAACGTAAAACAAATTTGCTAAACAACTTCGTTTTATCGCATTAAAAGCGATACAGTTTGTTTTTTACTTTCAGAAAAGCATCAGTTTGCTGTGGCACAGCTCTACCAGCCTGCATGTTTTCATGTCTTACCTGCCAACATGTTTAGCATTTACACAAAATCTCTGAGAGAAGTCAACATTTTATTAACAGTAAATATGTCAAATTTTACAAATACAGTCATTAGTAACCAATATAGACAACTGCTTTGACTGCCGTGGAGAAAGTCCCCTGACTCCCTTTAATAAACGCACAATTTTAGATTTGCCACACTAGAAGCAACTTAATACATTTTATGAAACTGTCTACAACAAATTCTTATCTATTTGGGCCTTTTTTTTTATCAGTTTGGCAAACACTACACATGAAAGCATAAAAACACGTACAGTACAATCTGGGGTTTAAATAAGTCAGTCAGTGTAAACATATAGCTTGACTGGAGATGTGAAACAAACTGATTCCAACAGTACTGTCAAAGTGTAATAGAATGGTTTTATTCACATTGAAGATACATACGGCGAAACAAAAGAGAAGAAAAACAATGTATGTTAAAGGATCATATTCTGTTCATGCATGTGTTTATGTTTGGGGCCACCGACATATTTGTGCTGCAATATTATGTAAATAGCATCACTTACTGGCAAAACATAAGCTAGCACATGTTGTAATTAGTATAGAGTGTGTTTAAAAGTAACGCAAACATGTATCAGTGAAAACCAGACTCATAAATCTGGCAGAAATGACACACGCAGTCATTATGATGACACAGTAATTACTTCTGTGCGACGAGTGAATGTGGTTTAAAGACATCTGAGTCATTTGGAGTGTTTTAAAAGTTCCTCACAGCACACACACACGGATGAGGCAGCCGATGTTCTACCATGAAATGTTATCTATTGTCACTGTGCCTTTATTACAGAGGCCGGTCCTTGATGTGAGTCCCGGCCTTCCTTTCTCATTGTGGGCCGTCCCAGCAGAGATTAGGGGCCTGGGCTGCTGAATGGAGGCGAGAGGCACCTCTCTTCTTTTTTTTTCCACTGGATGCTTTCACTCATCATGAATGAGTATAATTCTGAGAAATGTGCCCCATGAACAGCGAAGGAAACCCCTAAATCCAGCAGAGCTCCTGAGGGGATCTGTCTTTGACAAACGACTTCCCCCGCGAGGGGAACAGAGCCTGCAGATCACTCAGTGCCTCTAATAAAAAGGGCGAAGGCGTGATCTTACGCGGCGGCATCGTGAAGCTCCTGGCTGCTTCTGTCCGGTTTTTCTGTGTCAATGAGAAGTGATGCTGCAGGTAATTCATCTCCTCATGCACTCATATTGTCCCACATTAAGTCGTGTGGTGTAATGGCAGAGGAGCAGTGGAGAATAACAATAAAACAAAGACAATGTTTACAGTTCTGGCACATTCCCCTCTCAAAAGGTCAAACATCAGAAAGCTGTTGAATGAGTGACACTGACAGATGCTGTCAATTCTAGTGGGGGTTATACTGCCGGTGGTTAGCAGAGAGGCGGGGGGGGGATTCAGGACGGGAACAGACAGCTGAGTGGGCGCGATGCTCTCCAGAGCCTGAACAGCTGAGACCAGGAGGGCCCGAGCAGGCAGCGGAGAGAGCAGCCTCTGGGACTCGGCTTTTTTGATGAGGAAAGCCTGTTGAGGAAAAGAGATGAAGTCTGTCTGCACACTTAGAGCCGTTCCTTAAGCTGAGCGGAAGCCATTACCCAAATCTCCGCAGACTTGACAAAGAGCTGAGCGCAGAAAAAACTGGCTTACAGGCACTCAGCTAATAGACAGCTGCGCTCAAAATAGAACGATAGCGCTGTATCTGGAGCAAACAATGCACAAACTGCTGCGCATTATCACAAACGACCCCTTCTGCATCTATTTCACCCGTAACACTCGACAACGGTTTTTGCAGTTGCACAGCAGATATCCCAGCGAGTTGCGCGGTGAGATTAGACAGACTGTGGCCGCGGCGGTACCTGACTCAGAGCATTTCGGTTCAACAGTCTAACAACATACATTCAATTCAGGGAAACCGTTCACCGTGAGGACCTCCTGCTCTCAGAGACAAAAAAACTAAAAAAAAAAAAAAAAAACGTTCTTGACTGATTTCCAGAGTCAGGAATGCTAAAAGCTCTAAGACATACTTCATGGTCGGGCATCAAAGGATCTTTGGAGGTACTCGAATGCTCAAGCTTTCATCTCCACTCTGCTGGTTTAAGTAAGCCTTGAGTGAATGATGGGAACACTTCACACAGGGTAAAAAAGGAAAAGAGCTTGATGTACAGCAGCTTCCTTTTCTTTTCTTTTTTATGAATTTAGCATGTGAGAAACACAGAATCGACTTCAGCCGAGGCAGAAATGTTTTCACTTTGAAGCGCTCCCTCGATGGTAATATTAACACCTACAAACAGAGCTACCCTGCGGTCTCTGGAGCGCCGCAGGTAGCGTGGGATGTAAAGCGATCTGAGTAGGGCCTCCCCACAGACCAGACCACCTCCACACAATAACTCACCGAGGGTCAAGTTGAGCGCTCAATGATGTGCTCGGTCGCTCCTCCACCGCAGAACATGACCTCTGCGGGCCAGAATCGCTCCACTGGGCCCACTGTCCTTCCTCCCGATAGCTATCTGAGCAGCGACATCTGTTTTCAGGCTGTATTTACTAAACTCGGGACGGGAGCAGATTCTGAGACTCCCAGGAGGCTCCTTGTTGGGTCTAAAGGGCATTTCAGCATCCACAATCCATAAAATGAGGCATGTTAGACATAAACGAGTGTTTCAAGGGCCTTCAAATGAGGCTGTCATATGGTGTCTGGTGTGCAGTTAAAGAATTCAAAATATAAGAGATGCCGTTTCCTTTTACAACACTGTGTCCTCTTGCTGCGTCGGCTACACTGAAGAAAAAACAATCAAGAAAACAATGTTTTATAATGACTATTGGCAGTTATTATCATCTTTTAAAAGAATAAACGCCTTCTTTACCTCATCGTCAAGATGTAGCTTTGTGTCTCTTCTCAGGTAGTCTGATTCTAGAGAAGTCAGCGCTGTTGCTACATTGGTCAAGCTTTCTGTTACTGCACAGTTTTCAGTGACATACGAGAAGATTTACCATCAAAATTCTTAGTATTTTTGAAACAATGCTTACTTAATTTCAGACAAAAACACACTTCTCGTTTTCTAGCTGACAGCTGTCGGTTTGTCAGCTACAGACTGTTGCAAGCAGGTTTTATCAGCTCTAGCTAGCTAGTTAAGCTAACGTTGGCTCCATGTATTTGTTGAAAACACGGTCGGCAGATTACTTTTTAATGTTTCAAACTGACTTGTTAAAAACCTCTAGGTAGGATTGCCTTTAACTTTTGTGGTACTTTTGGTAAGGTTTACACGATGACACTACTTGGTTTGCTACGTCACCTGACACTTTTTATAGGAGGTACGCCTATTTGGAAGGATTTCATGTACCATGCGAAATTGGACTTTAAGTATGCAATTTGAAAAGCCTAGAATCATGTTATATAGATAAGCAATACTGATGCAACTGCACTGTAAATATGCACTTGAGGGCCATAGAGTGGTGAAGTGATGACATAAGCGTTATGTTGTAGAACACAACCTGTACATATCTGCAGCCTATGGTAACCACAGACCTTATATCAGGCATTTAACCAAAAAACTATTTAAGAAACGTGTAGACATCGAAACAACGTAACCGGGCGTGCAATACATGCTAACCGAAACTACCACTACCACTCTATAGTCATGATGAAAACAAGGCTAAAGTTAGCCTGCTTACTAGCTGATGGTACATGAGGATCTGCATTCTTTTTGTATTGCAATGTAAAGCCTGCTAGTCCTAGTGTTATAAATGTGAAAATTAAAAAAGGCATTTAAGATGTGGTATTTTTTGCAAATGCTATCAAGTAAACCATGTGCAACAAGCAGAGTCTGACAGAGCTGCTAACGTCAGCTTAAACGTTAGCATCCATTACCCAACGCTTCCACACAATGGAGAAATACAACACAGTGTATGTGTTATTCTCTAGTTCAGTTGGCCTAATGTTTTGTTTGTGTATTTTCTAATTAAACAATTGCCCAGTATCCATCCTCATGAATGTATGTATCTGTGATGTTCGTCCATATACCTCATGGAGGTTGTGTAAATGTCGAGACTGTATGTGAGAGCAATCCGAGATTTCTTACTGAATCTAAATTCATCATAAAGAAGGAGGATGATGAGGATTTGGAGCATGACTTCTTGCCTTTGACCCAGTTATGCACGTCAGTTATCAGCAGGAAATCATATGTTTACAGTATGCCTATATTGTGATGGAAGTCTTTGTTGTAAAACAAAACAAAACATTATCTGTAAGTTGATCAGGAAGGGGTCACACCAGGCTGACGGGAGGAAACTTGTGAAAAGATTCCATTAACTCTGTTGAGCTGAACATAATCGGAAAATTAAAAATAACACAATGAGGCTTAACTTTCATGATTTGAGGAGGATAAAGCACTTGCATTTTTTTTTGCTAAGAGAAATAATGCAACAGTATGTGTGCCTGGTAACAGCCAATTTTAGCACTTTCTAAATGCTTCCAAGGATGAAGTGGCTGCCATGGCGGACCATCTGGATGCTGGACGTTTCACCACTCAGGGGTGAGGGATCGTTTTTGCGAGATGCATACAAAGGAGAGACGGGATGATGCAAGATATTATTGTGGGTGAAAGCAGACACAGAGTCTGAGTCTGAGTCTGAGTCGTTTAACCTGTTTCAGAGGTGGAGGAGGTTAACTCAGTTACTTAGTTGCAGTCCGTTGGAGCTGAATGTCTTTGGATGAAATGTGATCAAACCTGCACAGAAAAGCACCTTCCTGCTAATGACTGTACACAAATGAATAATAAATCAAGTTCTTCAGAAAGTAGAGGAGACACGAGTCCCGTAGGGTAACAAATGGTTCGTCAAAATCCTGTCACTCCAGCACGACGTGGCCATGGAGGGTTGGTAACGCGTGACCAAAGCCGCCTCTCAGACCGCGCCATAGGATAATGAGCCGAGGTGATCGGGCTGTCAGATAAGGGTGAAAAACTCTGATGTGGCAACACCGTCTGTTAGAGTACGGGAAGCGTGTTGTTTTCAAAACAGGAACACTGGTGGTTACTCATGGGTGCATGCATGTCCAAATGATACACAAAACAGTTGGGAACGGGGAAACGTCTCACCTTCAGGACAACGGTCCAGGTAAACATTTGGAACAGGTAAACACTGTTTGTTGTGACCTAAAAAAAGCAGTGGAGTGAAACGGAATATGAGCAGAGTGTTCCTGCATCAGAAGGTTTGGATCAGTTCAGGGATTTACATGAAAACAAAGTGACTCAGAGCGAAGCACCTGACTCACCGGAGCTGTCGGAACAGGAAGCACGAGGAGTCGGACGTTTTTTAAATTCCAGCATCTTTTGTTGATGTGTAAACTCACACCTGATATTGTAGCGCATGTTTTTTTGTGTTGTATATGACTGGAGGGATTAGCTGGTCCCAGATCACGTTTGACTGGTGAATGCTTTATAGAACAGCCTGTGCAAAATCCCCTTTGCTGGCATTTGTTATTCATTGCAGAGTTAAATCTTATATTTATATATATATTTACATGTTTTGGTGTGTAAATGATTCATTCTTACCAAAGTTTTGGAGCCGGTTGAGTCAGTCATACACCAGGAAATACTGTTACTAATTCATCTTCCTGCAAACCACAGATACCATTTTTGTGGCGACCATAACCGGCTGTGTTTCACGGGAAGTCGGACCGTCTCCATCCGCGGTTGTGGCGACCAAAGCAGGTATTTGAGGAAAACCCATTATCAGAGTCTTGCTCTGAAATCTCACAGGTGAGCTGTTGTTGCCTCATCAGCAGTCGATGGTCAAAATTAGTTACTCGGCCGTGAATTTGGAAAAAAATTCTGACTTGCAACTCCTCTCTCCAGCTCCGACTCACGTTTCCACCATCGTCTTCCTGCAACAACTCACCAATGACAGAATTTCAGAGCGAGACTAAGGATCTTAGTATATATCTCCGTAAGAATCCTCTCTGTAATGTCAGACACGTTGATCAACTTTGTCTGACGTGGTTGCCCCAAAGGATTATGTTGTGGTCATTATTACCGCTGTGGCGATCTACTGGACTGATTCCAAAACTCTTGGTAAACATGAATCATGAAATACTGGAATTCGTCTCTAATAAGTTGTATAAATGGATGAACAACTGCAGCTTCTTTCCAGGAGGTCAAAGGTCGTAGTCGTAGTCCAAAGGGATTTTTTACAACCTAACAACCAAATTATCTCTCAGTAATGACTTATAATGGGTCTCTGTGGCTTCAGTAAATTATTTATTCAACATCAGTAAGGCTAATTAGTTACAACTTCCAAACACTTTATGTCAGTAACCCTATAAGAAGTGGTACCAATTCACCATGAAATATTTTATTTAAAAAGAAAGTTGAGTTTTTTCCCTACATGTTTTTTATTTCACTGCCACCTTGAAAAGGCACAAACGCGCACCAAAGAGACATCAGCTAAATGGAATGGAAAAGGGGACGACTGAATGAGCAGCGTTTATTTTCAGCAGGAACGTGACACGGCGTGCGGAATGAAATTCAAATATTTACCTGCTGCTCCGCACTTCCATTATAAAAGTGGGGTCGCTCTCCTCTGCGGGGATGTGCGGGTCAAGGAGACTGAGCGAGCAGACGCACCAAGCTGATGCTGATGTCTTTGAGGCCGGCGGGCGGCTCGAGGATCTGGGCAGCGGCGAAGGGGAGATCTGTCTGACTTTGGTGTGAATAAAACATGCCGTGGCATGTTGGTAGCGACAATCGAGGAGGCCCCTTGCATTATTCATGCAGAGTAGCAGGCGTGGGTGAGGGTTGGCGGCGGTGGTGGTGGTGGTGGTGGTGGTTGTTGTTGTAAAAGAGGAAAAGGAGGAGAGAAAGCAGGGGGGGTGGTGATACGCTCTGAAGGTGTAAGGGTGTTGCCAGGCTGTAAAGACCAGAGGTCGTCCACCCTGCAGCTTGGCTCAGTCGGTTATCATCACACTGAGGCTGCTCGCACACACTGACAACGATCTCCCTCTGAAATAGTCGCACTGAAAATGTATGGGTTTGACACATTAGAAGAGGAGACGACCAACCCCGGTCTTGTAATAATGTCAAATGCATTACATTTACGAAACGTGAGCTAAAAGAAACAGCCTCATCAGGAGCCGGCTGATTAATAGATTCAGCCTCATTTAAACAGAACATCAATACACGATCTTCAAACAGCGGCGCTCTGAGAGCGATGAGGACGGGATGCTGGTGTCTGCAGCAGCCGTGGAGAGATATCCTCGGCCCCGTTAACCCCAGAGACGGGGCTCTCCCGCAAGAGCTGAATAAGTGTTTTCCCTCTGCAGAGGAAATGTGTTCCAGTCAGCAGCTCCTCTTCCAGTCAGGGAGAGGCCGACAGACAGAGCTGCGAGCCAAAGCTGATGCTACTGCACCACCTGCAGGCTCAGATCAACCGTGTGTGTGTGTGTGTGTGTGTGTGTGTGTGT
>OMLP01008970.1:11641-28184 GCA_900302685.1 Spondyliosoma cantharus | reverse complement strand
TCTGCCCAACGGACAGAGATTACAGCACTCTGCGTTCAGTTTGGCTGGCATGAAACGTGATCCCTCGACGAGCCGTTAATGTTTTGACACGACTGATTAACTAAGACTCCCCCGATTAAAGCAACGTACAGGAGGAAGTGGGATTCTGGGGGGCTCTGCATCTGCGAGCAGTGTGTGTGAAAGGGGGGTGGTTGAGAGGAGGGTGGCGGGGTGGTCTCAGAGGATAGCCGTTGTCTTTCTCGGAAAAGTGAACTTGTTCTCACCCAAGAGACAGATGAGCAATGTGTTAGGGCCTTGTGGTTTATGGACAGAACACAGTTCTCAGGCTGCTGGGGTTTTCACTGGAATAAAAAGAGAAACTCTTTACTCAGAAGTAACTGACAGTTGTGCCAGTTCACTGTGGCACACACTGGAATAGTCCAAATGTCAAACTGTCAAGAAAACGTGAGAAACACGCCTCGCTGCCTGAGAGGAGGCAGATTCGTCCTCAAAAAAGACAAATGTTTCAAATCATTTCTCTCTCCGCGTCGCATCCTCGGTCAATGTGATGACTTTCTTTTTTCTGTCCGAGCCGTGACAACATGAGCCACGTGACAGCTGACCTGATCAGGGCCAGAGATGTTTTCTGCGAGGTGTGACCAGCATCGTTCACTTCCTCACTCTCCTCATCACGTAGCCACGTTCCTCTGTTAGAGGCCCATGTGTGGAGGTAACAGCGAGCGGTTGGCTCGAGGAACACAAAGTCCTGACACTTTTTTTGTCGGTGAAGATCAGCAGACATGATCGGCAGAATGAATCATACAGATATGTTAAAACGTTGTTTTCTGTTGTAACAAGCGCTGCGTTTACGGTCTGTTTAAGTTTAGGCACAAAAAGCACTTGCGGTGCGGCTGTGGCTCAGGGGTAGAGCCCGTGTCTTGTTCACGGAAGGTCGCTGGTTCGATTCCCCTGGTCTGCATGTTAAAGTGTCCCTGGGCAAAATACTTCACCCCAAACTGCTGCTAATGTGCTGGTCGGCACCCGGCATGGCAGCTGTTACTGGAGATCTTTTTTAAAAATGGTTGCACTTATAAATATCTCAGTTGCTTGTTAATCAACAACCAGAAGTGCAGTCAGTGACTCATTACTGGTCATTTGAAGAATCAGGTACTTCATATGTCAAGGCATGGATGGGGATCGAACCCATGATCTTTGGTTTACGAGACCAACGCCTTACCACTTGGCCACCACGCCTGACGATTGCTGTGAGATGATAGCCGATGTCTTCTGAGATTTGACCTTCATCCGGTCATTATCAGGTACAAATCATAAGAGGGACGAAGACAGGGTGAAAGAACACAGCCTGTTCAGTTTATTAATTACAGGTAAGTTATTTTTTTTTACATGAGACTAATAGACGTTTCACTCAAAGGAAAGCTGATCATGGCATCTCTCTACTTATTTCATCTTTGTTGCAAAATAAGAGCTCGCTGTCAGCCAAGATAACTTCTTCGAGGATCAACAAATCAATCTATAAAATGTATTGTGACGATTGAAATTAACTGGATGAGAATTAACAGGATAATTTGATAACAGCAGAGAGTCAAGATTAGTTAATCAGAACATTAGTTTGCAGAAGTGGAATGGCAAAATAACAGCTGTATCTCCCGTGTGCAACCCTTTGCACAACTCTGGCTATTTTTATGGTTAGACATTTGAAGACACATATGGGGATTGAACCCATCACCTTCAGTGTACAAGACCAACTCCTTAGCACCTTCGCCACCATGCCTGACTAGTAAAGTAGAATGCTAAACACACACCATGACATCAGATTCATTCAGTCCTTGACGTCATTGCCAGGTACGAATAACAAGAGGGATGCAGATTTTAGATGAGACGGTGCAGGTTCTTGACAAACCTTTACGATTTAGCGCTGCTATTATGGATTTACTTATTATTTGGTGTATGGAAATTTCACACTGAAGATCTAAATACACAACAAAATAAATTCACACTCTTGAAAAACAAGGATCCTTAAAGAGAGAGACATGATGGGTGCCTTCGTAGCTCAACTGGTAGAGAAGGTGATCCACACACTGGAGGACCCAACAGCAAAAGTCCCTATAAATATATATATAAAAACCCTGATTGATTAGTGATTACAGTCACACATCTTAAAACAACTCAGCATATTTAGTTGGAATATGTTTATTAACTACAGATATTAGGTACTATAATTATTTTGTGCAAAAAAACGATTTAATCAAACTAAAGTAGTGCTGGTAAATCTGCTTAAAAATCGAACACAATATCGTTCAAGGCCTAACCACATTCACTCATGGTCAATTATATAACAAGTGGGGAAAGAGTGGATACCTTGCAGAGCAGAGCTCAAGTGAAAATAACACAGGTAACACTCTCAACTCATTTCACCTTTATTCTACAATAAGAGCGCAGTGATAACTTCCTCCAGGATCAGCAAATCAATCCACAAAAACAAACTTGCACCAACAGGCTTTCACAAATTAAAGAAACAAGAATAGATTTGGTAATAAAAGGTTCATTATTCACCTCAGAAAATGACACGTCCAAGTTTCTTGTTGTTCCTGAAGCTTTCAACAACATCTCATGGCCTTCCTCAGTCACATGACACAACTAAACCATCTCCATGATAAATGAGCTTTTCGTTGAATCAAACACTTAATTCGCTAGAAGGAAATATGCAAATAGCGTCAAACAAAGTGAAAAGCCCGATTGTGGCATCATAGCAAACCCATAATGCTTCCATCCAGAGCGCTGAGGTTCACTGAACAGCTTGATGAATGTGAAAATGACGGGATTTAAATGCCGTTCACACAGAAACAGTGGAATAATGGGCTTCGCAAATGGGTCAACAACGCAGAAAAAGTTAAAACACATTTTAATTGCGCTCGATTTGTGCTCAGATGCAGGTAGAAGCACAGAGAGGCGAGGTGAGGGGAGCCACTCCAGATTGTATCACGCTTTTCGTCTCTTTAGCCTGCATTTAGGCACAAATCATGCATACTAAAATTGTCTTTTCACCTCTCTGCACTGAATGAGACGCTTCACCTCCTGTTCTCTATTGGCGTAGTACATCAAAATACAATAAAATAATCATAACACCTCAGCCTCTTCAGCTCTAAGCAGAATAAAAAGGCAGGGCAGGGCTCACTCTGCAGATAACGCCAGATGAATAATGTAAAGAAGTGTGTTCGTCCCTTTGGGTTTCTGTAATCGAGTCTGGAGGTGTCTAATTACTGCTGGGAAGACACCTGATTGTCCAAATGCTGATACATAATTTAGAAGCAAAATAAAAAAGCAAAATAAATTATAAAGTGGTTCTTCTCATTAAGAAACACAACACGTTCTAAAAAAAAAATAAAAAATGCTTGATTTCAAAGGTGAAACAGGCGGTCCACACGTTCAAAAAGACCCTGAACATAGTCGGATGTGCTGCACCTTCATCACATCATCAGCATCAGCATCCATTTCAGTATCAAATATAAATATCAACAGCCTACGTGTAATGTGCCTGGAGACATCCAACTACGAGAGATCCAATAATGAAATGAATATATGGATTCAGTCTAAAATAGATGTGAGTATAAAGATTACCATCTACGTTTATGCCCTCAGTTCATGTCAGTTTAAATATCACAGGCCGGATTCAGGCTTTAATCACAAAAAAAACAAACAAACAAGGCTGAAAATTCAGATTAAAACTTAATTCCGATTTTCTAACATAAGTATTAGAAACTTTTTTCCACAAATCATGAATGAATGAATGAATCGTGAATAGAATTCATTTTGTTTGCCATCATATTCATTAAATTTGCAGTAAAGGTCTTACATTCATTTGTTGTTGATTCTGTGCACGCAACATTTTATTTTGTACTTTTTTACTCCTGAGTATTGCATCAAATCTTATAAACTGAGAATCTTTGTTGCATGTAAAACTACGCAAAAGTCATACGTAAAGATATGTTAAAATATTACTTTGGACAATTATTGAATCCGATATTCAATATGTTCTTGCTGTCTTTCTTTTCTTTTTCTTTTTCTTTTATCTGGTTGCTAATAGAAATAAATGTAGTCCACTGGAAATATAAAGTAAAGTACAACTATCTCCAAATAGATCTTAAGTACAGCACATGAGTAAATGTACTTAGTTACATTCCATCGGTGATGACTGTGAATGCAACATTTTAAGTGTCAGCCGATCAGAACGAAGCTGGCGGGTAATTTAAGTCTACAATGACAAATATCAACAAGAGTCTGCTCAGTTTGTAAAATTAGATGCATCTAATTTTACAAACTGAGCAAACAAACTTCATTTCCCCTCTGACATGCGCCTCAGATTTATGTCTAGGTACATTCGTTTCCTGCACTGTTGATCGTGATGTGTTCCAGAGGTTTTGGGCTCTAAACATCACAGTTTTCATATTTTTCAGGTGTGATGAATCAGAACACCTCAGAGGAAACGTTGACTTTAGTGAAAGGTTCACTCCTCTAGATGTGGGAGCTGATGCTGCAGGGATGAGTGAGAGCGTCTGCACCGAGGGTCACGGTGGGAGATCAGAACAAGGTCGCCGCGCCCACCGAGAAGGTCACGGTGACGAGAGCATGCGGCCGCCTGCTCCACATTTATTCATTTAAAGAAGCTGCAACAGAAGATACGGGGCTGCAGCATTTTCCCGTTTTTCTTTTCGTTGTTTTTTTTATTTTTCTACCACTCTCTCCCTGAAGGACTCTAAACCCACCCAAGATTAAACCACTTCATTTCCTCCCGTCTGCCTCCTTCCTTCACTCCCTCCTGCTTCCTTCCTTTCCCATGTCTGTTAGTGCAGTGATGCTGCAGAGGACACACCCATCCACCCTCTGCTGCCTCTCTCTCTTTGACCCTGAGAAGTTCTCCAACACACTGCCGATAGTGCTGCAGTGCCCACCCAAGAGTCGCCCCCCCGTTCACTATAAAGCACCGCTGAAAGGAGCAGGGAAAAAAAAAAAAAAGAGAGAAAAAGGTTAGTGGGCTGAAAACGAATTGAAAGGATGTTTCTGTTCTCGCCTTTTTAAAAGTAAAAAGGAGAAAAAGCTTTAATATTGGAAGGACAGAAATAATAGACACACAAAAGCTTTTTTTTTTTGTCATGAAAGGGAGATGACCACTTGTCTTTGACATCACACAATTATGTTTCCTTAATGAGCCCATTAACTACAGTGGACAGTTTTCACAAAAGGCAAAGCACATTCAGCGAATATGTAACAATGACAAATGACTAAATGGATATTTTTGCTTCATTTGAGAAAAAAAAACATTTCATGTTTTACTCCAATTTTTAACTCGCAATCTATCAAACTGGAGCTTATCTGTCGTATACGTAGTTAACATCTACTCATTAATGGAATACTTTTTTAAAAAATACAATTCTTTTTTCACCAAAAGAGGGGATTGATCACCGACCACTCTCATGTGTGCACACTAAAAATATAGATACAGAGGCAGCCGGTGAGTTAAACCTGCCTCTGTCAGAAGGTAAAAAATTAAATATTCCAGAAGAGTTCACCTTCAAACTTCTCTAAAAGCTCATTAATCAACACTTTAAAAAACAAGATAATTGACTTCTTTATGGCAAACAGACTTAACGAATTACATCTAAGTGCATTACTTTAGTAAATCTAGTCTACTTTCCACCATTTTTGACTTTTTCAAGGTTCGGGGCTTCTGTCATGCATATGAACGACTATACGACTGCTATGCTTCAGGAAATCTTGAACAAACTCCCAGGTGACTACAAATCTTTGAAATGACCTGAACAGAGCAATTCAAATCAGAAAACCGAATGTTAAAAGCGAAGCTAATGAACACAATATTTATGAGAGTGAACACTACACTCATCTAAATAGCAAAAAGGTGAACACGTTTTTTTTTTTCTTTGTTGAAAGAAAATAAACTGCCTCTGCGTCTTTGCGTCGGTTTGATCAAGCGGTGAGATCTCAAATGTTCTTTCTCACTGTGCGTCTGCTGACGGAGCATCGTGTTTATCTCACTGTTAAATAACCAAACCTTTGCAGTAAAGCTTCCGCGCTTCCACGACGACACCAGAAAAGAGATCAGACCTGACAAGGCGGGTTGTAGAAAACAAGAGTTCTCCTTTTAATGTCTCCAGCCACAACATACTGTCCATTTTACAGTACAGACTCCCAATTGTTTAATTTGATTTTGCACACATCACAGTTTAAAGTTTTCAAATGAAAAATACAACACAACTATGAAAAAAAAGGACATATGCACAAATTAAAACCTATAAAAAATATAAAAACAGTACTCTTAAATCTCATTTCGACAAGTACCATTTCAATAACAGAACATTTAATAATGCACAATAGAGCAGACAAATTAAACTGAACCATTAGTTTTTTTTTTAAATAGAAGGAAAATACATCATTTTCATCATGCAGAGGATGTAATATTAAATAACGAATCAAACAAAAATAATATATACTTCTCTATATATCTCTCTCTTTTAAATTTTCAAGTCAAAGCACTCCCGTCCCTTATATAGGGAAAAAACAAGACATGTTTAAAAACACCAGAGGATCCACAATGCTTTCATTAGCTGCCATTGTCGCATGGCCTTTTATGGAAAACATTACATCTCAGCAACATCTTTTTGGCACAGAAAAAGACGTTCATAATGGCAGTAGCATTTTGCATTATAAAAGAGGGCGGAGCTGTAGCTCTTTTTCCATTATATAAAAAAAAAAAGCAAAAAAAAAAAAAAACATTCTGTGCACCGACATCAGTCAGGAGAGTGGCGTCTCCCCCCCAGCAGGGTGTGAGGCAAGCAGTTGTAGCAGCAGCAGCAGCAGCAGCTCAGCTCTGCAGCATGCTCTTGATAGTCTTGTTGGTCGATTCATCATTCAGATGCTTTGTTGTGTACCTGCAGGTGAGAGAGAAAAGACTGCATCACATACTCCTGTACATCTAATGAGTCAAAGTTCTGTATTCAAAGTCCTACTTAAAGGAACAGTACACCCAAATATGAATATTCAGTCGTTATGTTCTCAGCCTGCTGCCGATGGAAAGTTGGTTGAAGTTTCATAATCTACACAGCTATAGAAATTTGTAATTTCTAAATTTTTTAATGTAAAATCTTAGTCTGAAAAGTAACTGCATCCATCAGAAAAACGTAGTGGAGTGAAAAGCATAATATTCCACTTTGGAATGACTCTAAACTGGCATTAAAAGAAAATAAAGAAACTCCAAAAGTACTTGAATACATGTACTTCATTACTTCCCAGCACTGTGTTAATCCACAGTATGTTCTCATCCTCTGTCAGATCAGATTTGTAACGGCAAAAAGAAAATTTGGCAACTTCTGCATGCGAGTGACCTCATGCGCCTGGGTAGCGTCGGGCCGCCTCGGGCCGCGGCACAGAGAGAGAGATACAGATGTGAGGTCACCACACAAACGGCCCCGTCAGCCCCAGCAGCTGCGAGCGTTAGGCGAGCCGGCTAAAATTTGGGAGACTGTAACGAGGACGAGGTGTCAGATGGAATCGGCCTTTCCGTAAAAGGCTTCGGCACCCAACACGAGTGCAGCGCGGAGCGAATCCCCGCCGGACTGTGTGAGAGTGAGTCACTGAGTGAAATAAAGGGGTCTGTCTGCTGCCCGCGAACAGGCACAGACATCATTCAACTCACAGCATGAGCAGCCGTCTCGTTTTCAATGCAAGCCACAACGGGGGGATTGAAAAGTGTGTTTCCTGCCAGACTGTGGCTATAATCACATTACATGCTGGGCTGTAGGAGGAGGAACACAATTTGACTCCAACATGAGTTCACCTGAGAGCGTTGAGAAGGCCGTCTACACTATTCGGTGGCTGATCTTTGAGGACTTTGATGCAGCCTTTCATCTGCGGGACAAGAAACAGACCGTGAGCTTTACATAGAAGCTGTGAGGCGGGATAGTGGACCAACATGGCTGTACTCACGTCAATTTTGGACGACTTTGCGAAAGCTCCTACAGGATGGACGTAGTCGTACAGGATGATGACTCCGACCATCACCCGCAGGCAGAACGACACCGTCTCCTCGCTGGTGAATCGGCTGCGGTACTCCCTAAAAATGACACGAGGTCGAGATTAGACATGCGAATATTTAAAGAGCGATAAGTGAAGCCGCTTTAGTTACTCACGGTGTTTCCAACATGACTTTACACACAGTCGCCATTGTGCTTAAGCAGTCTGTCGTGTTCTCGATGGGAAGGTTCTTGTTCTGTGAAAAGACAGAAAAGAAATGAGAGGATGCTCTCACACGTGTTCATAAGCGTCCACTACTTTCTCCCGTCAGCCTCACCTCGGACACAAACTTCGTTGTGCCATCACTTAATGTTTTCAACATGGGCGTGGCATCGGCGTAGAACAGAGATATCCGATTGGCCAGTTCGTTGTTGACTTCATTCTCACCCTCTGCCTGAAAATCAGGGGGAAAAAACGACATTTTAGGTTTAAAATTCACTTTTTTTCCTGCATGTCTTCAGGGCAAAGGTCAGGGTCGGCTACACATCAGGGACCCTAGAGCTCATAAGGACTCTAATTATAAATGAGTAATATCTGAATTTAATGGACAAAAGCAGTTGGAGCAGGCGCTGTGAGAAGCATAGAGGAAGTAAACGCCCACTGATTTTATTTATTGGTTCATTTACTTATTTCCTCTCTCCACTGTTACTGTATAGACCCATTGTGGAAGTAACCTTGACCGATCTTTAAAGATATGGTTCTGTTGTTCACAACATAAAGAAACTGGGCCTCACAATGTCCAGACCAAGAGACAGATATGGACTGAATTGATCATCAATCAGTCTGTGTGTCACTTTTCACATTATGTAGAGATTAGGGCTGCACAATTAATCCAAATATAATAACAATAACAATAACAACGTGGCAAAGTGCAAAATCCAAATCGCAGGAGGGAAAACTTTTTGAAAAACCTTGTTCTCCAAATGTAAGAACATGTTTGTTTGGTACAGAAACCAACAAACGTCATGAAAACAGAATGATCATGCCCACTAATCGTGAATCAGATCACAGTATCTTTCAATTATCAAAATAATCACATGACTGACTAAAATGTTTTTAGAGAAATAGTTGATGTTGTCCCCCCATTTGGTGAAACAAGGCAACAGAGAATTTAAAAGACTGCATGGTTGTACTGCAACACCTTTTGTTCTCTGGTTAACTATGGTTTCTCTCACCAAGGCCAGGCTCACAATGCAGGATTCATCAAATCGGCTCGCAAATGCTTGGGAAAATGTTCACAAATGGTCTGCACACACTACAAGACTTGAAAATAACGGCACACTATTGCAGTATATTGTTAAGATTAGCGTGCTAGAGGGAGCGATGAAGCACACCACGTGATCTCATGGGGAAGCAGATGAAAACAACTTGCTATAGTAACATTAAAGCTGCAATATGTAATAATGTAGTCACAGGAGAAAGATCTTCACTGACTGATTTTTTCTTCTTCTCCTAAACAAACTTGTTTTCATGACTGGACCCTGCCACCTTTCTAGCGTGTTCTGGGACCTTATTTTCCTCTGAGAACAGCTTGTTTATTCAGTTATGGAACAGGATAAGATAAGATATGGATAAGAGTTTGATTATTGCCACATTAATAGTGTAAATATTGAAATTCTGGGTATCAATATTTTCTACAACACTACACAGAGCCCCTTTAATACTTTGCAGTGAGAAAAAATGAAAGCAGAAAAAACGAGAATGGAATGAGGATGAGAAAATGTTTGGGGTGGCGTGGTCAAAACACTGGTTGCCCATTCTTTAGCCAGACCTGGAGGTGAAATGTTAAATGTCAATTTTAATGTCTGTCAACAGTAGTTTGCTAGCTAACATTAGCCTGAAGGGCTGTCTACTGTTGCTTGGCAACACCATAAACTGCTCCGGGATGTTGTGAAAATACTGACATAATCACAGTCGCAGTCGTCTAGATTTTAAATCCTAGATGTCAAACACATTAAATATTTATAAAACCTGATGACCCTGCGAGCAGTTCTGGAGGGTTAAGACTGGATCTGTAAACCCCTCACATTACCAGATAATCTGGGCAGACCTTTAGAGCCGACCAAGCTCCCAGACCAGATTTCTCCGATCGCCTGGCAGGTTAAATCTGTGATCCTGGCCTAAGTCACCAGGCTGTCTAGTTTTTTTGTTTTGGACTACCTGTTGACCCACCTGATGAGTAACAGAAAAAGCATTCTGAGTTAAACCACACACTTGCACATCAGGTGCGTCTCTCAGTGTGTGTGGATTGATTTGTTTGCAGAAATATAAGACAGATGAGTGACACCGAAACTACTGTAGAAAGGCTCAATAACAAGATCGTGGTGTCGAGTCCTCTTTATTACCTCCGCCAAAGAGTTTGTTTTCACTCAGTCCATTTGTTTGTTGGTTGGTTTGTCAGCAGGATTACACAGAAACTACTGAAAGGATTTTCATGAAACTCGGCCCCGGAATAGACTCCGTTTACTTTTGGTGTGGATTTATTTCTCGCCTTCTTTAACACAGAGACAGGACGTCTTTCAACATTTCTGTTTACTGCTCAGAGAGCACTGTACTAGTTCTGTTTCGTCGGCTCCAATAGTGTGTGAAAGTGCACATAAAATAAATAATAATAATAATAATAAAATCCTGCTGCTTTATAGTTTCAGACTCGACGAGACACTGAAAACACCTGCCGGCCGGATAGCAAAGAACGAGGTGTCTCTTGAACAACCGGTTCTAATTTTGTCTGCATATTTAAACCAAACCTTTCCTGATTTATTTTTTATTTTTCCACGAGACCACAGACAGAATATGAATAATCTCCCTAAAATTTCAAAACAACTCATGTTTTAACAAATGATGACATACGAGCTCAAAGACTCTCTTTCACCGCGGGGACAGATGTGTTTCATCTCAGATGTCTGAATGATTCAGCTGTCTGAGTGGTGACTAAATTGCTGCTGCTGCGCGAGTCGGAGCTACGAGGGAGGACGGCAGCCGGAGTGTCTTTCAGCAGTGACAGGTCCTAACGACAACATGTCTGGGCCCATTTGCCTAATGGCGTATTCTGGTTTGGAGAATAAAACTTCCTGTCAGACGGTCAAAAGTAAGAACAGCTCATTCTGCACACACGGGAACTCTGAAATCTAACCATTTCCTGTGCCTTCAAGATGTCCTTGAGGCTGCTGAATAAAGATGTATATCAGGTCTGTGAACTTCCCATCTCCAAAGCTACTGTCTGCAAGCGATACAGGAAACATCCTAAAACATGGTTTTGAGTGAGCTGCATTCTTTTTATAGCACTCAAATAAATCTATTTTTTGTGGTTTAATACAAACAGGCAACACTTTGAGGTCAATGATACACCTGTGGTTAAATGTAAATGTTACACATTGTGCAGCACTTGATTGACACTTGACAACAATGTTGAAGAAACAAGTGTCAAGTGTCTCTGGGGGCCTAGGCAAAGGCACCTGAGGGATCCCAAACTATCGTCTGATTCTGTCTGAATGGAGCCTCAAACCTGCAACTGCAACTAGACCCCACTTGTCATAAAATAAAAAGTGAGGTAGCACATTGACCTGGAATTAGGCGTTGTATCTCTAGAGGTTTTGGGCCACGCTACTGATTTAGGATCAGTTTCTGCCTCCACGCGCTGTTGCCTGACACAACTTGCGCTACAAACTCCCTGAAACTCCCCGTGGGGCTGAGTTCATGTTGCGAGACGCTTCCTGTCGCGTTCTTCCTGACTCCCGGAGGCCACAACAGTCCACAAACATCATTCATCCATTCTGCCTTCCTACTGATGCACATTTCTGAACTGCTCTGGGATTATAATGAGCGCTGATGGCTTTAATCAACATCGGGCCCGAGTAAAGACGAATCATGGTGACGCACATTTTCTAATTTGATCAGGGTCAGCGACATGGAAACATTAAAGGAAAATAAATAACAGACTACTTGGAATCTAAATTGAATATTTTTCTATTAAAATAAACCTCAACATCTCTGCTGGATCTATTGATGGCTGACATAAAGGTTACCCTGGTTTGTGATGTTACACAGCTAAACCTATACTGCTTTGATATTGTTAATTTACTACAGACATGCATGGGAATTATAAAATGATTACTGGTTGTATGATCGCTTTTGACCTGAAATTTTGTTGAAAGACACGGCTGTAATAAACTTTGTACAATGTCTCAGGCTTGATCAAATGCTTAGGTATGCGTAAGTGTTACTGTCTGTTTCTGATGCTAAGCACTTTACACAATAAATGTAAATGTTTGTTTTGTGTACTAGTTGCCATCAAGGAAAAGCTAATTGCTACAGCACACAGTGATATTTTAGACCCGTGCTTGAAACGGCTATAATCAATATTTTTAAAGCAAAAATATAAGTAAGTAAAGTAAAAATGTGAGTATGTGCATAGCTCTCTAACAAGGCTCCATGGGACTAAAACATTAGCGTGTTTGGCATGTACAAAATAGAACAATGTCACAGTGTAAACCTGCAGAGAATTCTCACTTGAATGTGCCATTCCCCTCGGCTGTATTGAGATTTACAGGGAGTCTCAGCTCATTGTTCAACTGTCTGGGCTGCAGATTCATAGTTTTATCACTGTAACCCCTCTCATAGTGTCTCAGTGTGTAAAGTTTTTCTGCCAAAAAAACAGCTCTAAGAACCTGGAATCAAACCAGCACAAAAAAAAACAAAAAAAAAACATGTTTGGCAAATAGTAGCTTATTTACACATCCAGCATTTACAGTAGAGCGAGGTATCACCATTGATGTCCCTAATCCAATCGATTCCGAGGGCCTGATTTGATTAAATTTCCAATTCAATTAAATTTGGGATATTTCAATTACAGTGGAAATTCTTTATCTCTCAGCGTGGTGAAGATTGATTTAGATTCTTTTAGCGCAGCATTATTAATATTCATTTAGTTTCTGGTCACGTGATGGACTATTCACTGTCATTTAGCTCCGTTTTGGTTTCCACCAACTCCTGAGCAAAATACACCATCTAGTCATTATAACGTGTCCGTCTGCCGTTTGGTGCAGGTAGCCTATTGTGATTTTAGAGCTTTCATTGCTGAAAACGAGGACAATGACAACACCAACATTGACTTTGGTTTTAAAGTTCAGTCCAAAACAAGGAGCTGAAAGATGCTGAAATGCTCCATAGAGCAGTGCATCTTCTTTGAGGGTTCATCACTACAAGCAGCTTCCACACACACAAATAGTCATGTGATTCATTGTTAATATAAAAACATGATTACAGCCTCTTTATTGCAGTCTCCGACCAGAGAGTAGAGGGTACGCAATGTACTCACCGGTACGTTGTTGATTCGCATTCGGCTCAGGGTTCTCCTGTAGTAGCTGAAGTCATTCTGAATGGCAGGATTTGTCATCTGCAAAAAAAAAAAAAAAAACCCCAGCGACATCTTAATAGAGGGAGCGAGAGAGACAGAGACAGAGACAGAGACGGAGGGAGAGAGAGTTTCTGTGCATGTCTGTAGGTGGCACAGCCTGCAGCAGGACATTCAGCTCGGGATCAAACACGCCATCATCATGACAGAATGCTTTAGCCAACAAGGCAGAAACGTAGCTTTGGGGGGAAATGACATAAAAAGAACACAGATACAATTACAATTTTATTTGCTGAACTGGATTTAAATCCTCTGACACTCATCCCCCCTCACATCCACATCCCCACTTATCCTGTCAGGAGAAATTTGGTTATTTTCCCGTTGGAGTTAGGCCGTGCATCAGTATAGTTTGTGACGCGAGTGGTCAACAGTTATAAAGCTGACAAAAAGGTACAAAGAGTCTCATTAAGGCTTACTGTCTGATATCATTTAAACGTACAGCCTCAGATAAAACCCACAGGAGTCTGTTAACCTCCCGCAAAATATGAATCATTGGTTTCCACCGTGAAGCCAAACTGACCCCTCAAATAGAAGACGGCCAACCAGAGAGCTTCTTTAAAACATCACCACCAGTGAGAGCTCATCATGTGGCTAATTATCCTCATTCCTGTATGAGCCTGTCAGAGTCAAAGCTGCACTGGCAGCATGCTAATCCCGCTACAATAGACTGGTACTCTGTCTGTGTCCACTGTACGCACCAGGAGAGACAGGCTGCTTCAGCAGGGAGGGGCTGCACGCCGCACAGACAATTTAACTAGGTCAGAAGCCCATGTATGGGTGTGAAAGATTGATGAATAGGCCTGGCATGCCACCTTGCACCCCCTACCTTCGTGTTTTTATCCTGCCAGTCTGGGTAGTGGGCACTAATTGGGACGTTGCAGCAAGTCGCCTGGGGGTGTCGGGGTGCGTTTTTTAAGTTTTTGCATCCAAGGAGCGAGGGTGTAGGGGAACCAGTTCACCCCCTGTCTAAACAGATGAGTGCCCGCGCAATTATGTTTTTGACAATGGGCATTCGACCGACACCCACGCTCGATTTGTGGTGTTTTCTGGGTTGCGCATTGGCAATTTGTGTCTGAATCACAGCCAGATAAGTTCTTGGAAGTTCGCTCCCTCCATTGTCTATAAAAAAGCTGCCACATTATGCTGAAATCGGCTCAGTACGACAACAATTTGCAGACCTCTTTTCCCTCGCTGCAACCCTTATTAGCCATTCCACTGACATCCACTGTATTATAAACAGCAGAGCAGTATCAGGATTCTAATTAAATGCTAATCATGTGCTCACTGGCTGCAGTGTAAAATTGCACAGAGCTAAAAATCAATTCGGGGGCATCAGCAGTTTGCAGGGCCACTAAGAAGACTGGTGTGCATCACAGGAGGAAGGTGCAGAGTTTATATCAACATCTCACGAGGTCAGTTTGAGGTTTAGAGGCAGAAATAGGCACTTGGGGGATGTTAGAAAATAGACAGTCGTACTTTAAGCTCATCAAAGCGCAGTGTGAAGTGCAGGATCTCGGCGAACTGCTTGGCCAGCGCCTGCTCCCTCTCCAGGTGCTGAGTGGTGTCGTCGTAAGTATCGCTGGTCAGAGCTCCCAGGAGGCTGTGCAGTGCTGCCTCTGTGAGGAAAAATAAGAGTTATCTGTGTCAGAGGGTGGGCACAAAAACATCAGCCTTTTAGTGGTAGTAAAGTTTGCCAATAAATTAATAAATTAAGTATTTTTTGTCAAAAACCAAAATGTAATTTACAATCATGGTAGAAAAAGATCAACAGCAAACGGTGAGTTCTAAGAAGCACTTTTTTCTCCATTTTCAGGTTGCTGTAAATTGAATGGGGGATTTGGACTGTTAAATAAAACAACAAAAACTAAAAATCAGGAGTCTGGAAACTTGCATGGGCACTTATGACATATTCTAGCATTATGTAACTTCATACACATATAAACAATTATGTAACTGTCTGGCTGCCAAATTAATCAATGATAAAATGTAATTGCAGCCTATGAAATGAGATGTGGGACATGTTTACATATAGTGGTCAAATTAAAGCAGATGTTTTACCGTCTTGAACTGGAGAAGAACCTACCCACATCAGTGTGTGTTTGAATGGGATGATGACGTATTTAAATAAATAAGATTGAAGCACAGCCTCATGCATTGATCTGTGAAGGGATCTTTGAGCTAGAATCAGTTGTTACAGTCATCAAAACGGCATCTACAAAGGCTGTACTTTTGGCAAGCATCAGTTCATTGGTCCAGTGGTCCGAATGCTCAATGCATTCTGGTTGTTGAAGGTTTTCTAACTTTTGAGAAAAAGGGAATACCACAACCTTTTTTCTCTGTTTTCTCTGAACATGTCGCAAAAAAAATGAAAAATACTTGTGTACTTTACTGCATAGACAGCTCAGTTTAATGCAAGTTCAACCTTTTCCAGTGGTGAAATACTCCTTTAAGTGAACCATTTCAATAACTAATTTGTCATTTATCAAAAATGGCAAACACTTTTTTCCAGATTCTCAAAACATGCAGACTTTACTGCATCCAACCATTTTTTTATGCTGGTAACTTGAATAGCCTGAAGTGTTGGATGGAGTTAGTGGAAAAAAAACTGACAGGTTTATCGATAATGAAAATAATCCTTAGTTACAGCCCAAAAGCATAACAAAGGTGTAAAATGCTTCTGTCAACACTGTGTCAGACTTGAGGTGCATCACACCAGTAAGCTTTACAAGCCAGAACAGAACCTAAAGACTAACACTGCTGTAAATCTTGAACTCTATTTATATAGGCCAAAATCATACATTTGCCTTTAAGGGTTTCACGTTGTGTACACCTTCTACATTCAGCCCCTCAGAGAAGCAGCAGGAAGGATCCTTCTTCTACATGTTCTGTGCACGAGGCCAAAGAACAGCTCTCAAACGTGATTATAACCACAGTTAGATATGTTAACAGTGTCCTGTGTCCTAATCAGGATGCCTCAGCTGGCCGACAGAGACAGATAATGGGGCAGTGGTGGTGCCCAAACTGCCCAGGGCCCAGTGCCAATCT
>OMLP01008969.1:1643-27486 GCA_900302685.1 Spondyliosoma cantharus | reverse complement strand
AAAAAAGTTTAGGAAAACAGAGGAAGAAAGATTGAGAGAGTTATTGCTAATGACTGCTGTTTCTATTGTCGTCTGGACCTGCGTCGCAGCAAGGGGTCTGACAGACACAATCTATTTTCGTGCAAATGCCCTTTCAGAGGGTCCCTCTCAAGCTCACTCTCGAACCGCATCCTTACCATCAACAGTCGACCTCCCTCGCGCTCTGAGGCTCCCTCTTGTATTTCTCTCCTCCCTCACATTCCTGCTCTCCTAACCTCACTCATCTTTTGCTTAATTACTTATTCATTTACAATTATCTTTCAGTAGCAGAGGGCCCATGTGAGTGAAGCTGAATGCAGCGTTCACAGGGAGGGGATGGAGCTCGTGAGGGAGTGTGTGTGAACGTGAGGAAGGAAAAGACCTTTTTAAAATTCAAAGGACAAAAGATTGGCAGCTATTTTGTTCAATTGGACTTTGTCTTGGGTTTTCACAGCCAGTGTTTTGTCAGCGGTGATATTCTGCGAGCTTGTGATGAGGTGATCTTTTGTGTTTTTTCAGGGATGTGTCCGAGCAGGTGCGTGTTTGGCAGGAAGACTGCGTCCCTGTCGGGAAATGTAGCAATCAAGGCATTCCTTGCATTGACAGAGCATCCCTCACACCGGCCCATGAATAAGCCGGTGAAACCCGAGAACTGCTCGAATGTCAAACATGCAAAGAGACAAGAAAATACACAGAGGCCTTGTGTTATGTATGTAGGCATGTGAAATAAATTATTTATCAAACCAGATTTTTTGTGGGCCACTCGACGACAGCAGAAACAAGCTGCTGATATGGTGAACTTATTGGCAAACACTTTCATATTTATAGAACAGTCACCCGCAGAGCAACATTAGCATTCATTGGGAGTTGGATTTCTCCTGGCGGAAACAATCCAACTCTTGAGCTGCTAAATGCTGTACTATGTGTATTAGCTCGTTGCTATCATACCATGTCTGCCATTTATGCTGAGCAGGTATGCAGTGGGCTTTTTAGACCTCTGAAAACAAATACTGCCTGTGGCCAGGATCGGCACTGATGACAGCATTGAGAGTGAACCGAAACAGCAAAGTTTCAGGCTATATAACCAGCAATGAGCTGAAAGGTTCTGAAGCGGGAAGCTGTGGAGTCAGAAGACTACTCTCTGTGGGTCCATCACTACGTGCAACACCTTTTATATACATTTGATCCATTGTTACAAAGAGTTGACAGCCAAGCTAGTGGTACTGTGAGGCTGTGCTTGAGCTACATGCTAACATCAGCATGCTGACATCAGCATGCTAGCATCAGCATGCTAACGATTATGTTAGTATGTTGATATTAGGCAGGTTAATACATTTACCATGTGTGTTGGTTCAGCGTGTTAGCATGCTAACATTTGCTGACTGGCACTAAATACAAAGTTAAGCTGAGCTCATTAGTTTTGCACAGAATGAACTCTTGATCAGATTGTGGCACTTAAAATGTTACACTCTAAATTTTAAAAGTTAACTTTAAAAAAGCCAGGAAACTTTAGGATTACCAAGTAATGCATTATTAAATTATTTTACAGTGTAGAGTCAAATATTTTTTTCTTTTTCTTTTGTTATTGTGTTTATGTAAATATGCCATGTAAATGTAGTTCATTTAGGTATATGGTTGCATTCAAACACTTATTAAATATTGTTCATTTTGTCACACTTGTAGAGCGTGTGCTGTTACACCGCGCAGTTAAATGATGCTGCCATTGGAATCTAAGTCTACACAAACGTTATAATTCATCCTCTCGGGACCATGAATGTGTGTATCAAATTTCACAACAATTCATGCAACAGTTGAGATATTACAGTAAAGAGCTAAAAAGTCAGGAACAGTTAGAAGATCACTAAAGTCAGGAGTTAGGAGCGCTGATTTGTGCTGAGTAGTGTCTGATGGAACGTCTCCAGAGTGTGAAAAGTTTTCGGGACTTCGGAAAATTACCATTGGTAAAAAAACTCAACATTTCCTGATTTTGCTGCTTCATAATAACAGCTTTTAAATAACTAAATAATAGGGACTTTAATTGTGAAGAATTTATGGAAAATTAAATGTTATATCTGAATTAATCTTTGTAAGTGTAAGGTAGAATATTTACAGTCAATCTTTCGACCACTACTCATGACCAGTGTGTCATTAGTTCAGGACACACATTAAAAAATGTAAATCTCTGCCACGCTGTCCTGGTGTACAAAATCAAACCAAGCTAGGCCGAGCCAGCACATGTGTATGGGAAAGCTCCATTTCTCTCCGTCTCTTTCTGTGACCTCATTGAATCTGTCAGTGCCTTCAAGCTTAGCTGTTGACCATGACCGGCTGTGGCTCATACAGTCCATTGACTTTGTCTATCATCTCTGCACGCAGCAGTAACTCAAACAAAGGCCAAGTTCTGCTTTTCCCCAAGTCTTACAGGTTCCTTTCCAATCCCCACCCTTTTGGCACTCTTGCACACACACACACATCATGTTCATTACTATGAGCCAGGTCATAGGGATCATGCAAATGATGGGGATAAGCTGAAGAGAAGCCTTGCTCTGGGGGACAGTGAGTGTCCAGTATGGATTAGTGAATGACAGAATCTGTCCACGGGCTGCATGAGAAGGCGTCCGTCTCACTGTCCTCCCTGGGGGCTGTAGCTCTAATCTGGTAATCCTATCTTCACAATCCCGATGTACGCTGATGACACAGAGTTCACAGATAAGGTGGCTAACTTTCACCCCTATTGTCCTGTCACGCTAAATGAAAAATGGACCATCAGCTCTGCTGGAATGCGCTGGTGTTTTGGAGACGCCTGCAGCGATAGCTTCAGCGGCTACATTACTTGTAGGTATTGGCTTGCTCGCTTGTGGCTGTGCACGAGAGCCTCAGTGTTGACATTCTGTCATCGGTATCAGGTTCACGGTTTTACGCGAGTTTGAAGCTTTTTAAGTTGCATCGGTGGTAAACAGGTCAATCTAACATTAACAAAGTGAAGCCCAATTGCAAACAAGAAATGTCAAGTTTGATAGGAGCGTGAGCACGGAGAGAAAACCAAACAGTTCAGAGTTTATTGGATGTAAACACACCTCCAACGCACTCAAACAAGAACTAATGTAGATAAACATGTGAGCAGAGTGAAGTCTGACGGGCTTTAATGGAAAAAGATCTAAATGGCGATACACTGTAAATATCACTGACCCTGTGGCGCAAAATTATTGATAAAAATCAGCAGTGTGATGGTAAATTACCTCGAGCCATTTTGTTTTGCTCTCCCAGGTGGTTCCCATTCGCAGTCTCCTTGCCGATCACATGCACACAAGTGAACGCGACGCCGCGGGGGGATTACAGTCAGGATGTGGCAACCCAGGCTGCATCTGGAGTTGAGCCCTGCACGCCTGGAGCTCTCCTAGTGAGGCGACTAACACTGCCATTCATCTAGTCTGAGCTTCACTTACATCTATTACATACAGATGACAACATATGAGGCCATTTGTAGCCATTCATTGTTTATACCGATGTGTGACAGTGGGAGAAACACCCAAGGGAGACGCACGGAACAAAAGCCAGACAGAAGATTGAATCAGAGATGGAACGGAAGGGAGAGTCAGCATCAGAGCCAGGATGTTCACCATGTGTCTTCTTCTCCCATCACTGGTGGAGATAGCAGAGATCTGCTTCTCATTACGATATCGAGAGGGATTTAGAGAGGAGCGTAATGGCTGACTGCAGTCTTAACCCTGTCACTGTGATGCTCCAAACCACCAAAAGCCTTCCCCGAACCTCCCAGCCATGCTCAAACCTCGACTCGTAAATACGAAACAGCTTTCCTGCCTCACGTCAGCCTCCCCAGTACCAGGCACTCCATACATCAGAGCCCGAGCAGAGGCCAATAGCCTGATGTCCATCCATTCATCAAAACCGCGATGGCAGGCCTTCCGTGTAAGCATTTCAAAGCCTCACAGCGCAGGCCGGCCGAGGCCCTATCACTGCCAGGTCAATCCGAGCGAAGCGCTCGTCAGGAGCCTGATTTGTGAAAGTGTTTGTTTATGTGTGGTAAAATACAGTCAGCTCCCCGGAGGAGTACGTCTCCAGTGAGCATTCAAATCCCTAATGAGCAAAAGATGTGTGGAAAAGTCCCATTGTGGTAAAAGTTTCCTGTGTATTTTCACACTGGTGAGAGGAGAGGACGAACACAAAAGAAGGATGGAGATGAGGATGAAAAGCAGCAAGGCATGAAAGACACATCCTGCACGAGTTCATGAAAAGAGGAAGGAGGCAGGGGTTGTTATTATTTTTTCACCCGTGTTTTTCTCTCCCTTATTGGGACCTTGTAAAGAGCCACTTGGCTCTATTTGCGGTCGTGTTCCTCCACAGCTGTCGTAGTCCATCCTTTTTTAATCATTTTTTTTTCTCACCAGCTGTTCAGGCTGTGATCACAAGCGTTAGGCCCTCAGAGACTTATCTTTGATGCACACACACACACACACAGAGGCATTTTCAGACTCTTGTGTGTACTTCAAGCCTCACATTTTTTAGAAAATTAAGCCATAAAAATACTTTATCTCCTGTCACGGCAAAGGCAGATCAACCTGAAATATTTTGGCCTCAGGTATGCAGTCAGTGTACAAGTAAGTTATTCCCTGAGATAAATCTAGTTTAATAATGTTGAATGCTTGAGAGAGGCAAAGGTAAAGAAGTGTTTTCTTGGATTATCAATCTCACATTTTTCAATTTTTAACGATGAGAACTTCAACGAGAAACTTGATTTAAGAGGCTACTGTGATTGGTGTGCTTTGAGGGATGATTGTGCTCAGATGTCAGAGTGAATTCCTCACTTTCCAAATCACAGGGAAACACACAATGGACACTCTGTGATGTGAAGGTAAAGGGGCCAGTTTGAACTTTGAGGAAAGTATAAAAGGAAACGCCAGTGAGGTTCTTCATTAAAAACCTTTCCTGCTGCCAATCTTAATTCAGCTACCCTGAGCTGCGTCTCACTTTCCTCACGAGTGTGCACATATGGACTCACTCACACTCACACACACACACACACACAGGCCAAGTTCAATAAGCTGTGGTTTCTGAGCTGTAATTGATTAGCTTTTAATGTAGCCACTGAAAGAGTGAGAGGGTGGATGATAGAAATAATTTGCCTCACTTCTTAGCCAACCACCTCTCTCTCTCCCCCTCTTTCTGTCTCTCTCGCCCACCCCACCCAGTCTGTTTTGGGTCAAAGCATTTAATGGCTGGCCTGTTGTTAACCCTATGACACCTGGTGCAAACACAGGGACCCATTTACGGGCTAATCAAAACACCCAAAAGTCAACCAAGAACAATCAATCACAAGTGGCTCAGCGCTGCATTCTATCACTCAAATCTCACCTCAGGGGTCGAGGGAATCGTGTCTTTATGTAAATGTTTTATATTTACATTTTACTACGATTCGATGAGGCGATCGGGGCCACTTCCGTGCTTGTATGGAAATTATTAAGCTAGCCACTAACAGCTGGTTAGCTTAGCTTTGCATAAGCAGAGGGAAACAGCTAGCCTAATTCCGCCCAATGGTGATAAAGTCCACCTACCAGCAGCTCTTTATTCCATGAGAGCTGTTGCCAGGCAACCAATGGAGAATCCAGGAAGTTACTTTGCCTGAAGAAAGGATGGCCCAACCCCCCATGAAACCTGTAGTTTTCAGAATAAACAACTGATTTACAACATGTTAATAAGTAAGGAGCTTTAGAGGTGTAGGAGGATTTTGTTAGAGCAGGCTGGGTGTTTCTAAGAGTATTATATACATTCATGAGAGGCAGCCCGGTCTCCAGCTTTTCCGCAAACCAAAAAAGTCTGAAGTAGACATTTATCATACACGTCGTATCACTTTCACATTATGTTCATTTGAAACTTTTCACATCGGGAGGTGCAGGGGAACGTGGGGATGTTATTACAAGCCAACAAGACTGCCAAACGGCCAACCGCAGTACGAGTCACACCGGTGGATATTTTTTAGGACATTTCCAATCATTTCCATGTCGTCAAAACCGGGTGTTTTTAAGGAGACTTGTGGGCATTTCCAGCCGTTTAAGTAGCAACCTATACGAGCTATTTTTCAGGAGAAATCAGACCATCTCCATCTGTGATCGTGGCGACCCGTAGAGTTATTTTAAGCCAAATCATGATGTTTTTCTAAGTCTGACCAAGTGGTTTTCATGCATAGACCTAACCAGAGTATGAGTACAGTGGTGTGTTAAGAGAGAAATTCAACCAAAACAAAGATTGCAACACTAAGACATTTTCAGCTTTATATTATCTTATTTTCTTCGAAATCTCAGTAAACATTTATTCTGTTAGTTGGGTTGAGAGGTTACCTTCTTGGAGCAAGGTAAACAAGGTACATGATGTAAGTAAGAAAAACTTTATCTGAATATCTATTAGCAAATCAACATGGAGTGTATGGTACAGGTCATTGGTAGGGCTATCGGAGATAGTTGTGATCTAGATTTTGTGATAATCTGTGATGGCGGTGTTGCTGGCGGTATGTGCTGATGGCCTGGTTAGGTTTAGACACATCTTCCATTTGGTTCAGGAGAAGTTCATGTTTTGGTTTACTTGGTTCTGTGGCCACAAATATGTCCGGAAATGTTCCCAACATCTCTGTAAAAATAGCCAGTTCTGTCCACATTAACATGGCTGTAAGATGTCCTGACCTCTTTGAAAATATCCAAAATATGGTTTGGCGCTTGCCAAATGTTACAACGCTGTGGTGAGCTGTGGTGTCTCGCTTGACAGCCATCCGCCACCCCCTTCACCTCCTGACATTCCTCCATGTCATTTGAATGTGATATGACACATTTTGTACAAATATGATAATATATTTATTTATTGCTGCAACAGTAACAACCTTCTGTCTGAAATTACCTGAACTCTCAGCAAGAAAGCGAATTATTGTTTTTCCTGAAATGTCAAACTATTCCTTCAACACAATCCTGTCTCAATGTTAATAAAAACATCCATGTGCTCGGTGTGTTTGATGTAATACTTGGTTTTTAGTCAGGTCCACTGGTTGTAAGTCGCTAGTTCTTTTAATTTCATTGCCTCTGTGTGTATTTGAGCTGTCAATGACGCCGGGCCGCTTTTCCGGAGACTCTTGTCCCATGCCTGCTATAAGACGGTGCCCACTTCCTCCCATTGATGCAGCCAAAAATGGCCTTCCCCGCAGCCAGGGTGGGAGAACTAAGATTGACAATGGGAGAGCAGGATAGACACCAGATCACAGACTGCAGTGTAAGCCTTACAAACATAAACACTCAGTGACCCCTAAACCCTGCGATTCTAACTCAAACACTATGGGTTTTCTGTCTAGGACAATGATGGGTACAGAAGAAGGAAACTTCAAAAGCCTCAAACTGACAATGGAAGGATTTGTAAGTGTTAGTCTGAGGAGCTACTGATGCAGAGCAGGAGAGTTTTAGTTATACGGTTGAAGCAAATTGGTTCCCACATCTGAAACTCAAGAAGTGATGGAATTTCTTCTGTTTTCTGACAGCAGAAGAAGGAAATTAAATGCCTGCCAGGTGATTGTGGACCTAGACCTGACTAAACTCAAACAAACACCCAGTGACCTTGTGGAACCTCAGCTGTGAAATATGCACACCAGCGAGTTCCTACATGTCACAGGCTGTGCTCTGGACATCAGAGTGCAAGGCCGTTTTCTTAAGTGTGCGCACTCCAACCCTCCCCTTCCCCCCGTCTCATTTCCTCCATACCCAAACAAAAGCTGCTTCTCTGGGAAAAGAGCTCGGCCACTTATATTCCTGCGTAGAGGCCAAACCTGCCCGCCTGGTCGTCGGCATGTCTGCATACACGGTACAGAGCACTTCAGTTCAGCTTCTCCCTGATGGCACGAGATGATCAAAAACAACCAGCTCAAAAACACACGGCTTAGCTCGCCCCAAACATTCAACATTTCCACAAGAATCGGTGAGAGATGAAGCTTTATTGTGCTCTCAGAACCCAAAGGGCAGTGTTCATCACTACCCTCCGGCTTTGATCTGGCTGTCAGGGAGGAGGAGTGGTGGTTTTCCCCAGGTGGCTTCCCACTGTCTGAACAAACTCCTTGTTAAGCATGTTTCAAATGCACGTCAGGCTTCAACTGGAGACCCTTCTTCCCCTTCAAAGCAGCAAGAGAGTAAAGAGGCAAAGCAGATCTGAGGGGTCAAAACTAGGAAATCACTCTAAATGGGACAGTATGTGCTTTAAAGGTAACGCCAAGGTTTGTGTGTTTACAGGTCTTGGAGTATTACTAAAAAAAAAAAAAAAAAAAGTGGCTCCAAAGGAAGCTGCATGTAATGTGATTAATTTTCCAGGTTTTTTTCCCCATAGACATCAGTTGGCACAAAAGTATTGCACCAAAACAAGATTCAGTGACATGACCCTTTAGGTTTGACAACTCATGTACCATGATTTTCTCAGACTGAGTTAGGACATGTATATTTTTCCAGCCTGAAAAAAAAGAAAGAAATCAGTTTTGATAATTCTGCCTGCAGATGAAAGTGATCTGGTTCTGCTGAACCTTTGTTTTGAAACTGTCCATTTTAAGTCAACATTGCAATGCTAGACCAATGCACCTGGTGCCTACATTAACCACAATGCAAGTTAGCCACTTTGGTAAAATTACATGCAGCTTCCTCTGGAGACCTGAAAGGTGTCACTTTTCTAAACACATGTTCTCCAAGATCTGACTTTAGTGCAAAGTTGGTGGCGTTACCCTTTGAGAGCAATGAAGGCATAAACCAATTTGAATACAGAGGAAATTCAGACAAAGGAATCTGCACTTTGTCGTCGCGGTGTCGCCCAAAAGACAGCGTTAGGAGCCAATAACGAGACTGCTGATGAGTTTTTGTAAATGTTTGAGAACAGAGTACAAAACTGAGAGATAAGACAGCCTTGGAAAAGTATTACTGCAAAGAAGTTGTACCAGCTGAAACCAATTTTGGGAGAGTTGACTTTCCTCAGTTTAGAGCAGAAAGACTTGAATATGCATCAAGAAAATCTTTACAAAGATTCCAGGCAGACACTTCAAAACATATGGCCTAATGCTTACTATTGGTCAAGACAATTGCCTCCAATTACCAAAAAAAAAAAAAAAAGTCTCCATTAAAACCAAATCACAACAGTGGAGAATTTTTACACCAAGACCAAGTATTGTGACAACAAAGTGCATATCCAAGCAAGGCAAGTGCGTACTGTGAACATTTCTTGGCTGTACCTCATCCAGCCCTCAATGATAGAGTTACCAGTGTTCCAAGGACTGTCATAATATTCAGTTAGCTTTTATTGATCACACAGGACAGAGACAAGGCCCGACATGCAATGAGGCACCACCATCCTCAGACTCCAGCCCTCATCTGGTTTGGTGGTAGCGGCTTGCCTAGGTGGGTCCCCACCGTTGGGCCAAACTCTTTGGTGGCGTGCGCCTCATGGAACTCCGGTTTTAGCTGGAAACCCTTCTCCTTGTCGAAGCAGTCCATCGACGTGAAGGCAAGTGGTTCTTCTCCCAGGACACCTTCCAGTCGTGTATGCCAGCCTGCCAGCATGGTGCTGCGTACCTCAGAGGAAACGCGAGATGGAGCCCAGAAGATCTGAGGGGCCAGAACCTGGAAGCCACAGTAGTGCAGGATGCCATTCTGGAAGATAGATGGTGCAAATGTCATGTTACCACTGTCAACTGCCCATTTACAGCTCGTTTCACCCAGTTTACCCTGCTGCAGTACCTGCAGTGGCCACAGTGTGACATTCATGTCTCCATTAATGCCATTTGCGCGGAACATGGACTCATGAGACCCAGTGGTGAAGGACAGCAGGGCTTTCTTGTCCTGCACAGAAAGAAAATTAGTTAAAGGAAATAAAAAGCCTTATATATACACACACACACACACACACATTAGTAGGGAAAACCTCTTGATTTGAACCCTTACCTTGAAGACACCCAGGCTGTATAGCTTCTCTTGTGAAAAGGCATAGCCCAGTGTGAGCACCCGGTCGATCCAGCCCTTCATGATGGCAGGAAGAGAGAACCAGTACATGGGGAACTGACAAGAGTTGTCAAGTTAGTTTAATGCAGACAGCTTGACAAAAAAACACATTACGGTCACTCAGGGTTCCACCTGGAAGATGATGAGGTCCGCCTGAGTGAGCTTGCGCTGTTCTTCGGTGATGTCGTCCGACAGTTTTCCTGCCTCCCACGCCACCTTGGTCTCCTCTGCATAACAGAAGTGATCAGCGTTCTGAACGTCTCCTACAGAAAGACAAGACATTTCATGAGAAACTGCAGAGAAACCAAAAACAGGACTTTGTAATGCAAGTGACATTTATGTACCAATGATGTCCTCAGCAGTAGCAGTGGCTTTAAATTTCATGGCGTACAGGTCAGACACTTCAACTGTGCAGCCCTGAGTTGTTAAAGCCTCCTTGGCGGCATCTTTAGCTGCAGCGTTGAATGAGCCAGAGCTCTGGTGGGCATACACAATCAACACTCGCTTTCCTGCTAAATAGAATAATAATCAGATCAAGACAAAGCCCCACATCAGACTACAACATAACAGCAATCAGAGCATGAAGGACACTAACCCATACTGAAGATGTCACCCGTACGTGATGAGCTTTACTCGTGGCTGGTCTGTCAACAGAAAGCGCTGCTTTAAGTAAGACTTGAGGTGCTGTTTTTTATGCAGTTCATCTACACACTCACAGATGCTGTCAATCAGCAATCAAGCTCATCAATCACTCAGCCTCTACGGGGGAGGATCTCCCCCAGGAATCCACACACCTACATCCCTCCACTGAAATGAGGAATGGAATTTATTCACTACTTGAAGCCAGGAATATGTAGATTTATCAGTGGAACCAGCCAAACTGTCACACACACACACACACATCCTCTATTTAAAGATGATGTGTGCTTTTCTCATTATAGCCTGCCCAGAAAAGAGACAGACCGTATGTCGCCTGCGTGTCTTTCTATACGGTGGATATTCGAGAGCATGCGTGTCTGTCTGCACGCAAGATGTTTCAAAGTGATGGGCCACTCCTGATGTTTTCGAACCACATGAAGCAGATGTGGCTGAGCGATCCTCTCACTATACCGTTCCTGGTTTCCAGCCTCTGTTTTCCTTTACATTACCATCCTCTGAAGAAACAGTTGTCTGCGGTCGAGCACGCTCACGAATGTTCCCCCGTGAAAAAAAAAAAAATGGACATCAAAGGCAGACATGAGCTGGCACACATCTGGGACCAAATCCCAGTTATCCAGCCTCTATGAGAAGGAGGAGGAGGGGTTAATAATGAACAACCCCTACATGCAGTAATAGCACATAGGCACACTTGAGTCAGACACATTTCAGCAATCTTTCTTCCTCCTTGTCTCTCACTTTTCTCACTAATTGAGACAGATTTGAGTTTGAAGCATCGGTAGCTACAGGATTTTGTCAAACTGCAACATGCATTGTTCAAATTTAAAATCATGAGCCCTTCTGGTGTTTACGAGGCCTTGTCTTTTCATCCCTGAGGCCTCTGTGTTTTTCCAACCATCACCACGCTAGTTTGTTGCTGTGCTTCACATCAAGCCTCTGGCTGTAAAGTCTGTCTGTTGTGACGGGAGGGGATCGTGTGTTTTGCTCGGAGCCATGTTTTCATGGTTTGTGATGTACTGAGCTACATGATCCCAGACTAATCTGCTGCGACAGTGCATGTTGTACTTGTAAAGATGTTTCACAACATATGTGTCAGGTATTCAGTGTGTGTTTGCTCTGTTTTATGTGTCTTAATCTGGACATACCAACATAAAGGGACCTCCGTTAAAAGTTCCTTTACACAGAACCACAACCAGGCAATTATAGGGTATACACAGGGGTATGAAAATGGGAGATACAGAGGACTTTGGCTGGTTTGTCTTCATGAGAAATGCTAAATGACTACAGTGCCATCATGTGGTCAATGTAAGAAAATGCAGCAATTTGTTCAACAAAACCTTTCAGATTATGTTACTTCTTGTGATGTTGCAGTGCTGGAGATCAGATCCCTCAAATGTGATTATACATGTGGATATGTAACAGAGGCAGTATATTTTACAGTTTAACAAGAAACTTTATCGTCTAAAATGACATCAGTGAACTGAAACAGTAAACTTAACCGAGGATTTAGTCATTTTAAAATAGCCCCAAGCAACTTTTTCTGCATCATGTTCAATAAAACCAAAAGGTTTCATATTGTCCGATATTAGAAAGACATCAATATATCTGTATAGGCAAATATAAGCTCATGATATTAACCAACCAATTCATGTGAAGGTGGATATTTCAGATACACTTTAGAAGTGCCTGTGGTTTGCAGGTTCTACATTTTGTGTGTCATGCAGTATGGGACTCACGCTGGTCTTAATCATGACTTGGTCTCAGTTTAGGTGACCTTGACTACAACACTGATAATTTATACATGTGACAAGGACTAAAGTCTGACTAAAGTAGCCATAGGGGAACAAAGAGTTAGGAGGCTCACATGCCAGAGGTGCCGTTGGAGTTGACAAGACAGGACTCAGAACAAAATAGGGACGTTGCCATATCTTCTTTCTTTTTTTTGCCCCTGATCCCGATTCTACCATATCAGGTCCAGTTTTTATTTAAATTATTCTTTTGTTCATTTTTGCATACCGGAGCAGCAGAGGATCTAAACTAGAATGAAAAGAAATACAAAATAGAGAAATTTAGACAACCGTTTTGCCTTAACCCATTACAACACAAGTTTTCCTTAACATACTGTTTCTATTCATTAATCACAAGGGGTTACTGCATTTCTGATTTTCCACACACCTGTAAAAAAAAAAATAGGACAGGAAAATCACATCTTCATAATTTTTGATACATACAAAGTCTGGAGTCTTACGTTATTGATTCAAGGAGAAAAATGATAATCTGTAGCTATTTCTTGGTAAAGTGAGACATGTTTGGACACTATTCCTTTGGGATTTTTAATGTAAATACATGAATTTAAAATAAATAAATAAATAACCACATTATTAATAATAATGCATTTAAGTCTCAGTTTTTCACCCTAACTCAACATTATTGTCCTTTTCACACACACACAAACACACTACACACACACAGACACACACGCATACATGCACACATACATACATACACACACACACATACCACCTCCTACAGAAAAAAATATTTGGGGCTTTTCCTTGACCTTTACCTTTACCTTGACACAAGTTGTTATTCATTAATGGGTTAAGAAAAACACAACCTCCACCACATGTTTCCATCAATGATTCTATATAAATTTGGACGTTATCTGAGTTTCTTGTGTAATACTTTTGTGTGTCATTGTGGATCCAGTGTTACAGGAAGCTTTGGACTCATGGTGCAGTGTTTGCACAACCTGTAAAATGTGACTGAAAAGAAGAAAAATGCAGATGGGATGGGGTTCAGGGTGTTTTTTTGCCGTGCATGCCCAGGGGATCTCTTACCAAACAGAAATTCTCCTCCTAGTTTTCACCAGCAGAAGACAAAAGTGTCCAGTTTCTGTCTCTGTGAAGAGATTGATTCGCTGCAGTTTATGGTTTAATCACAGCATGTGAATATCTGCCAGAGCTGGAGGAGGCCAAAGTGAGTAACAGCCACCCAGATGGTGAGGCATGAATTGTGGCTACATTGGCAGAAGTGAATCGGTATACAGCACACAGACTGCAACCTTTAACAGATTCGTGAATGTCACTGATCTAATCAGGGGAATGACCACCAGTAAACAGAGCTCCGGGATTTACTGTGATTCTTTTGGCGCTGCAGCCTGGCAGGGGTACAAACTAAAAGTCGATCAAGTTGTTTCAGCTGGAGGAAGTTTGGGTTTGCAGAGGCTTCAAAACAGTTGCTAATCAGGTCACTTCCTCTCCTGTGTCACTATCATAACTCGGGGCTGCACCTATCCCATATTTATTTCTACACAGTTTAAAATACGTGTTTCAAAATAAATCAGCAAACTCAACCATGTCCTTGCACAACAGGTCTGGAAGATCCTCTTGTTGTATTTTTCAATATTTTTTACAACAATAAATCAAATTTACACTACCAGTCAAAAGCTTGGACACACCTTCTCATTTAATGTTTTTTCTTTATTTTCATGACTATTTACATTGTAGATTCTCACTGAAGGCATCAAAACTATGAATGAACACATATGGAATTTTGTAGTAAACAAAAACATGTGAAATAACTCTAAATATGTTTCATATTTTAGATTCCTCAAAGAAGCTGAAATGGTTTTCACTTCACAGGTGTGCCTTGTCAGGGTTCATTTGTGGAATTTCTTGCCTTCTTAATGGGGTTTGGACCATCAGTTGTGTTGTGTAGAAGTCAGGTTGGTACACAGCTGACAGCCCCATTTGACAACTGTTAGAATTCATATTATGGCGAGAACCAATCAGCTAAAGAGAAACGACAGTCCATCATTACTTTAAGAACTGAAGGTCAGCCAGTCCGGAAAATTGCAAAAACTTTGAATGTGTCCGCAAGTGCAGTCGCAAAAACCATCAAGCGCTACGACGAAACTGGCTCACATGAGGACCCACGAAAGGAAGACCAAGAGTCAGCTCTGCTGCTGAGGATAAGTTCATCTGAGTCATCAGCCTCAGAAATCGCAAGTTAACAGCACCTCAGATTAGAGCCCAGATGAATGGCACACAGAGTTCTAGTAGCAGACACATGTCTACATCAGAGGAGTTCAGAGGAGACAGCGCAAATCAGGCTTTTATGGTCAAATAGCTGCTAAATAACTACTACTAAGGAAAAGCAACAAGCAGAAGAGATTTGTTTGGGCCAAGAAACACAAAGAATGGACATTAGACTAGTGGAAATCTGTGCTTTGGTCTGATGAGTCCAAATTTGAGATCTTTGGTTCTACTCGCTGTGTCTTTGTGCGACGCAGAAAAGGTGAACGGATGGTCTCTACATGCATGGTTCCCACCATGAAGCATGGAGGAGGAGGTGTGATGGTGTCAGGGTGCTTTGCTGGTGAGACTATTGGGGTTTTATTCAAAATTGAAGGCACACTGAACCAGCATGGCTACCACAGCATCCTGCATCAACATGCCATCCCATCCGGTTTGCGTTTAGTTGGATCATCATTTATTCTTTAACAGGACAATGACCCCGAATATACCTCCAGGCTGTGTAAGGGCTATTTGACCAAGAAGGAGAGTGAAAGAGTGCTGAGGCAGATGACCTGGCCTCCACAGTCACCTGACCTAAACCCATTCGAGATGGTTTGAAATGAGATGGACCGCATAGTGAAGGCAAAAGGGCCAACAAGTGCTCAGCATCTCCTTCAGGACTGTTGGAAAACCATTTCAGGTGACTACATCATAACCCACACACTAAAATATTCTGATTAAAGGAGAAAAACAAAAATGATAAAGCAAACCTTTCAGAAAGTGTCCCTGATCACATCTGTCATATCACCTGAGTGCCAGCATTCTAAACACAGGTGATAGGAGATTACTATCAGCACTGTGAGGGATCAGATTACAAGAAATATCTCATGAATTGCTTTTCTTAGACAATACAGTATGTGCTCGTCCACCACCAGCACAAACTGGTCAGCTCCGTGTTGAATCACCTGAGGTAAGAAGTCACCTCCTCTCGTGACTCTGACATGGCAGCAGCTGCACTATCCGTGGATATTCATACAAAGTTTGGAGTTGGAAGATGTAATAAAAGTTTGTGATTGGTAAAAACATCATTTCCAGATTGTGCAGGAGCTCAGTTTTGTAGGTTTATATCAAACAGCTGCTTCTGTGGTTTCCTCTCTTCAACTAAAAGCTGTTGTAATGGTTTCCTAATGAAACAGAAGTGGCCACATGAGGGTATATCTGGTGTATCTTTAAAAAAAAAACATGAGCGTCGCTGAGTGAATGTTGACAGTGTTAAACCACCGGTTACTTCCTCTGAAATGCAGCACAGATGACAGAGCAGATGAAAATCTCTAATAGAAACATGCATTTGTTTATTCTTTGTGACGGCGCAACAGTGGTCAACGGCAATGAGTATAATCGGATCAGAGTCAATGTCAGAAAAGGAAGCTGTAACTTCAGGTTTTGTGGGAGACAGTGAAAACTGATAAGAGGGCTGCTGACAGAGGATGCTAACAAGAAACTGTGTGCCACAAGTATGCACATGTACGCCTTCAAAATAATGTTGCATCATGGAAGATCTTAATTTTTTGATTCCATACATGACACATGACAGGAAAAACGTATGTGTACCAGCATCATTTAAGTTTCTTTCTTTCCACTGTGAACGTAGGTTCTCTAAGTCTTCTAATAATATTCATGTTGGCCAGAGGAGGATGAAGCTAATCAATCAGTCAACCTTTATTTAAACTCTACAGATCATTTGGGGTTTAATGACATTGAGTTTAACAACACAAAGAAAAGAAAATGCTGACAAAGTAAAAGCAGTCTTACAACGAGCTGGTTAAAAAGCCAAAGCCTTTAAAAAACCCCTGAAACTTTGCAGTTGTTCCTGGTCATTTAACAGATAAAATGAAATAATTGGAAGTAAAATGAAAATACAGCGTTGCAATTAAAATAATTGACTGGTAATAAAATACAGTTATTTAAAACAATTACAACCAGAAGTTGGGAGGTTTAAGATCACATTTTTGACAATGGCCGAAGCAGTGAATGCAGTGTTTCAAGTGCACAAATAAGTTATGATGGATCCCACCGCTTTTCTTGGCAGGAACAATCAATCAGAGGTAGAGTACTGCGGGTCCTGCCAAGAAAAGTAGTAGGATCCATCATAACTTTTTGGTGCTCTTCACCCTCGTGTGGCCAAAGCGAGTATTACAACAACAAACACATGATCCTGACACAGAAAAGATTTAATGTAAACGCCATGTCTTAATAGTTTTAAGTGTATTTATCCCGTCTCTTCTACCATATCTGCATCTCTCATTCTTGACTGTTGTGGCTTCGATAGATGAGATCATAGCGCTCAAATGAGTTCCCTGAACAAATGAGGTCATGAGAGTTAGCACACAGCATGTTCTGCTGAATTTTAAGGTGCACTTTGAAGTTTTGGGAAAGAAATGTAATCGTAAGAGGAAGATCTTCATTGACCGTTTTTAATGCCTAAACAAACAAAATACAAATGTTGGAAAAGCATCTTTCTGCAAAACAACAGATAAGTTAAGATTTTACATTTGTTTTGGTTTGATTTTTCAACTATATCTCTTGTCACAATGCTGTGCTCATGCTCTGGTCGTGTTTAGGTACATTAAACACCTGGTTAGGGTTGGGAACCAACACAGCTGGAGATATCCAGACATCTTGTCAAAAATATTAATTTTCTTTCACCACAATGACATCTGAAAGGTTTTGAGGCTTTTTGAAAAATATCCAGTGGTGTCACACTTACAAATGTGAAAACGCTGTGGGCTCTGTGGAGTTTCTTTGCAATTATTTCTCAGCCTGATTTGAAGTGATGCTGGTGGACACTGAGTTGCACTGCTTCTATCATGTGCATGGACCAAAAAGCGTGACAAAGAGAGAAAATATCCCCCATGAGATAGCTCTGAGTTCTTGAAGTCACAGAATAAACCAAGAAATAAGATTCAATAATTGTTTTCTGCTGTCTGTATCTATAATCTTTCTCAAACCTTCAGTATTAGTTTGGATACTTTTCTTATACCATGGTCAAAGACGGTTTGCTCAGTCTGGATTGTCTCCGTTAACCATAACTGGAAACCTTTAGATCAGCTGCAGATTCCTTTTGATGAAATGCTATTGCCGTATATTGTGTTTGACCTGAGCCGTGACCAGTAATTTTAATCATTTTTGCACTCATGGCTGTTCTCAAGTCAGACAAATAAACTGCCCTAGGTTCAGTTACAAAGGGGCGATGACGGTCTGCTCTAGCTGACAGCTGTGGCTGAGTTTCCTGGCAACAGATGGTCCCAAAATACGGAGAGTTGCATCCCTCTTCTTGCATCACCAAAGAGAGAAAAACGAACAGGAGACCGAGGAATGACACTGTGTCTTATTGAATGTTACACCTTCAGTTTGAAACTAAAGGTTAACTGCTATTCTTCTGCACTACTTAATGGACCAGTCAGTGCATCATGTTTTAATCTCACTCTATGCCCTCCATTTCCTCTCATACTTTCCTCCTCTTCTATCCTCATCGGGATAATAAGCTACTTATTGTTTGTCAGCTAAGTAGGCTTTCCTGAGCCGAAGCCCCTGAAGGCGACACGATGAAGTGATGTTCACTGAGCCGTGGCAGCGTCTAGCAGCAAAAACCTGACTTACATTGTTAACAGAGTGGATGACAGGCAAACCTTGCGCATATTTATTTAACGCTACAGCGCAGGCATGTACCAAGATAAGAGCCGATGCTTCGGGGGTAAATTTGCCCGACTGAAGTGAAAGTCTCCGTCTTTATCTCTGTCCCCTGAGGAGCTAGAGAACAGGTGTCCTCTCTAATGTCAGTCTGAGTGAATTGGCTGAGCAGAAGTCTAAATTAAGTAGCTGGAATAAGCGACGTATTGAAGGCGCTGTTTTTAAGTTTGAAGGAGATAACTTTTGAATTTTAACTCAGATGGAAGCCCTTACAAGCTGTCCCCAGTGTTATTCCCCGGCGTGCAACAAATCAATCTACTCTGCTTTTCAATTTAAGCTCCACTTTATCAGTTATACTTCATAAGGGCTCCATTTACTGCTGCAGCCATTGTTCTTTCTCCTCCTTTACAGTTGGGAATTTTGTGCCCAGGCATGAAAACAAAAACTGAACTTTAAGTGCCAGATTGGAATTAAAACTGTGTAAAAACTTCTTAAGGTGGCAGACAGGCTGTTTGTTCTGTTGTCAATTAACAGAAGATGAGGGGGAAACTTTCTTGAAAGAAGTGCTCCACTTCAGCCAGGTAAAAGTTAATTTATAACTACTATGTATAGAAACTTAATTCCTTTTATATTGTTTGTATACTTGTCTGTAGACTTATATGTATATGTTTGTATGTTTAGAGGAAATACGCCTAAGATAACTTACCTTGCAATGAATTGAGTTAGCATAACCAGTAAGTGATATTTCAAGTTCAACTTCAACTTCAACTTTCTTTGTCTAAGAAGGGCCTTTGGTTTTACATCTTAGAGTGCAACATGAAAATAAATAAACCAACCTGACATGTATGGTCATCAGGACAGCAATAAAAACAATAGAATGATTTCCTGCCACCCCAACTAAATAAAGTATGAAATCGCATAACAATCAGAATTTAGATTACATCAACAAGCATAAGAATCAGCATGAACATCAAACAAAAGTGCATAACTTTACAATCAACAAGACTATTCCAGCAGTATTGACATGATGCAAATCTGCATTAATCATTCAACGAGCAGCCTTGGTCAGCATGCCTCTTACTAGAACATATTCACATGGCGTCCATTTTCCCCTGATGTCAGTCAAAATCAACCACTTCCCAGCAAACATCACTGTTTGATTACATTAAGTGTGTTTCGCTTCCGGGCTTAAATAAATGTGTCCAAGATGTGTGTGTTACTATTTCAAAGTTATTCACGCTTTTCCTATTGTATCATGTAACATCGTCTGACAGAAATGTTAGCTAGGAGGTGATTGAATGCTAACATTAGCGGTTGTCTGGCGATCAATCAGGAAGTGATGAAATTTGTCGGATTGTTTCAGAATAGAACTTCAGCCAGAACACACGCTGAACAAGGGCGTCTGGCTCGAAACGTCTTTGTGGCAACATTGAATAGTTTAATTCGTGTGTTGTCTTCATTCTTCTTTTTGACATTTCACTGCAGTAATGATTCAGAAGCTTTGCCTGAGTTGAGTGTGTTGTTAAGACATGTCTTTGGAAATAAATATGGATTTATTGACCATACAATTTGTTCTAACTTTATTATTTCTTTCTGGTATGAAGTGGACACAGCTGATTCCAGCATCATGAGGAAATATGTTCCTATCTAACACTCGATGCCTTGATCATTGTCTCCCCAGTTTCATATATTCAGATAAGATGACTCTCATTTGATCCCGTCTTGTCAGGGTTCTTAGCTGACTCACAGTCTCGAGCTGAATCTATTAGCCAATAATCTGATTAGCAGATCGACCGATCACTAATTATTCTGTTTATCACTGAAGTCATGCACCAAGAAAAAGAGAAAAAACATTCGTTGTTTCAAATTCAGAAAAAGTTCCATGTCATTGTACGCTGAGTTCCTTTAGTAATTGGAGGACATCATCTTGTGCTAAAACATCCAATAATGTGCCTTTTAGGGACATTATCGTCTGAGGTGCCTCATCTTCCTTCAATAATGAATTTAAAAAGAAAGTATTTTTGGAAGTTGTGACAAACACCTCGAGAAGTACAGCAGATCTGCTGTGATGTCTCACCTCTCTTCCTTTCTCCCTCCTCTCATCGTCCTCATCGTTGTAGCCATGGCGACAAAGCTGATCGATCAGATGTCATCTGACTCCAAATCAGCAGAAACAATTTAAGACAGCAGATGGCAACCAGACAGAGAGGAGAAGTGAGGGAGGGGGGTGAGAAAACAGAAGCCAAATTAAAATTAAACTACTTGAGCTTTCATTTGCATATACGCTGTTTGATTTCTTGGTAAGTGGAAAGTGGACAGGAAGTAAGGAGGGACAGAAAGTTGGACGTAAACCTGAGGTCACATTATGCAAAAATGCAGTTATTATGTTTGTCTCGACATGTACAGTAGTATAAACCTGGAAACATCCTGATAATTTGTTTAACTGAGGGCTTGAACCAAAGGTTTTTGCACATGCACATTCACTAATAAGCAGATGCACATGTGCATGCAGGAGCAGATGAGGAGGAGGAGATGAGGTTTGTCACTCTGGCCTTTAAACAGATGGTGTCCGGACTGAGACAGGCGAGGAGTCGAACCCAGGGGAGCTGGTGTTAAAAAGGGGGAGGAGAGGACGCAGAGAGACAAGGTGGAGGGTAGCAAAGGGCACAGAACCTTAAAGTCCTGCAGCGATACATCCACAAGGCTGAAATCAAGTGGTTGTTTTTGAGTGTTGCCAAGTGTTGAAGATTTTCAGTGCATTTGGAGATAAAAGGGACTGGGTGTTGAAATCTTCATGGTGTCGCATCATTAGCCAGGTGTCTGATCTTCTCAGTACTGTCCAGTATAGAGTAAAGGTTGTGACAGATGTGGAGGGATTAAGCATTTTCTTTGTGTTCCATCTATTGTGAAGCTCCGCAGACAAAGCTGGAGCCTTCAGATTTTGTAAACTGAAAGATAGATGTATAAAATACCATACCATTTCAGAGAAAAGACTAGTGTGTATATCGAAGCTGCAGATTTTCCTTTGTCGCTGCCCTAAAAAAATAATCTAATAATCTAATAAAAAAAAAACACACACATAGTATGTATAGTATGTATTTTGTATTTTTGCATCTATTAGAGATAGTACACATTAATCAACATTGAATTAAATTTCAATGCCAGCATCTGACTGAATCATTTATATTTGCAGTGCCTCGCTGAAAGGTTTGAATGTCCCTGGGATGTACATGTGACCTTTGAACATTTTTGACTGACTGAAAGGTAAATTTTTCTGATCGCATTAACAAACGGCCAGAAATTTAATTGATAAAGGTAAAAGGTTAAAGGTTCATACATTGTCTTTGAATCATGTCTTGTTAACAAAAGTCTGTTTAGTCCCTTTATGCTACATAAAATAAACAACAACTATCTTATACAGTGGAGTGTGGAGGATGAATTGAGGCATCTTACTGCCATGGGAATGAAGCTGCTCTGTAGTCAGGTAGTATGGCCATGGATACTTCTGTATCTTTTGCCAGATGGCAGCAAGTTGTTCCCATGCTCATGGGTGTGTGTCTTTGACTCCTTTTTTCTAAAATCAACAATTAGCTCCTTGGTTTTCGCTGATGTTGAGCAGTAGATTGTTCTTTGTGCAAGACTGTTGATTTCCTCTCATTATGAATACTCACCGTTGTTTGTAACGTGGCCGATGGTGGTCGTGTCGTCCACATACTTCATAATAGAGTTCTGTTGACGGGAGTGCAGTACTGGGTGTACAGTGTGAACAGGAGAAGGATGAGCACACAGCCCTGGGGGGCTCCGGTGCTCAGCACTAACGCAGAGGAGGTGCGACTGCCAGTCTGAACTCTCTGGGGTCTGTTTGTGAGGAAGTCCAATATCCAGTTGCAGAGTGTTGTACTGAAGCCCAGAGTGTTTAGTTTTCCAATCAGCCTCATGGGTGAGATTAAGATGAATGCTGAACTAAGTCAACAAACCGCATCCTGATGTAGCTGTTCTTATTCTCCGGGTGTGTGAAGACTGAGTGGAGGGCAGTGGATATGGATATGGCATCCTCGTGGATCTGTTGCTAATAATTACAGTGTTTGAAGTAGGGCAAGGAAAGGTCTGACCTTTTTTTTTTAAACTACAAAGACAGAGATAGGCAGAATAGATAATTGTTGATTTCTTTGTAAATAACTCATAAAACAATGCTTCCTGGACAATATAACCTCATGTGACCTTACAGAGAGCATGACATATATTCCAAAACTAAACTAACAGCATCCTCAAGATTATATTGCTTAATACAGAGGTGCTCCTTTTATACCACTGTCATGGGACATTGGCAGTTTAACAGCCGAGGTTCAGTGGAAATTAAATGGTGTACATTATAAGGCAATTTAGACTCCCTATATGTCAATATAACACATACAAATCAATGATAAAGCAACATTACCAGACTTGCAAAGTAAAGAATGTGTTTACTGCCCTCCAGTCTATCAGATGCAAACACTGTTTACAGCTCTGGCAAATCGCCTCCATCATATGACCCATCTCATCTCATCTTCCCCGTGATGAGCGAGTGCATCCATGATGATATTTCCCAATCAACGGGACAGAAGTGGCCACATCTCTGGGAGAATGATAATGATGTTAGCCATATGCCGAGGCCTTCTCAATAATCACACATGATCCCTGCTCGGTTTTTATGGTGCCATTTCTGATGCTGTCGGAGGAAACATTTTCCTCCGTAGGCACAGAGGTGGAGGCCCTTTGGTGATCTGCTGAAAGTGATTATGTTAGCAATGATTAGCGGTGACATTTCCGGCTAAGAGATGAGCGGATCGAAAACAAAATGCCAGAGCTGTGATGCCACACCTACCACAACAGCCTGTAAACACAGACTGAGACACGATGTCAGGCTTTGGTGCACAGATACTGCAACCTTTACTAAACTTGGTGTTCGTCTCTTTTTTCCTGCTCGCATTAATGAGTTGTCTCAATTTGTGCTGCACATGGCAAAGGATGTGCTCTAATAGAATTAACAGCTTTAAAGGGGCACAATGTCGTTTTGGAGAAGAAATTCAAACTCATAATTTCAATATTTAATGAGTTAATGAAACAAACTCAGAAATATTTACTGTTTGCATAAATGAATAAACAAGCTGTTCACAGAGGAAAATACAATCCCAAGAACACTGTTTGAAGCTAGAAAGGTGGCAGGGTCCGCCACATATAAACAAAGTAAAACAGCATGATACTGTGTTGTCCTTTAAGATCAGTTTGTTTATTCAGTTTATTCAGTCAACTCAAAAGAGAGTTTGTTGATTTTGTTTGTTTGGGCGTACAATATCAGTTAAAGTGAAACTCTCGCCAAAATGCAACCTAGGATCTTTTTGTGATTGTACCCGAGTCAAATGTTCGTTTAAAAGCATAATTACGATGAAAGCGCCACTTTTAAGACTATTTTCATTTTCAGGTCAAAATCATTTTTCAATGGGAGTGCAAGGGGCACTTTTACGATAGCATCAAAATTGCTATTTTTAAAACACTAAGAAAGCTCGACACAACATGAAACTTTGCTCGTAGCCTCACCAGGGTCTCTACACATGAACACGAGCACTGAGAACATTGTTTGTGTACACAGAGTTTACTAAAAAGAAAGTTTTTGAACAAATCACGTTACCAGTTGTTTTTCCGCTCGCTCGCTAACATGGAGGAGAGTTAAGGTCGAACGCTACTGTCTTCCGACAACAACTATCAACGTGAGATGTCACGTGACTTTTCCGGCTTTTGATTTTAGTATTGTTTCTTATATGAGGCTCCTTTTTCAGCTTCAAGGTCAATATTTTTTTTCTCTAACGACAAAACAACAAATTATCTGCGCATTTATATGGAACTAAACTTTAGGAGCAGTCCACCTTAACTGTCCTACATGTTACGTTGCATTCGGAGATTCTCGACTTGCAAGATGGCGGCGAGCGGAAAAACAACTGGTAAAGTGAGTTGTTCAAAAACGTTCTTTTTAGTAAACTCTGTGTACACAAACAATGTTCTCAATGCTCGTGTTCATGTGTCGAGACCCTGGTGATACTACGAGCAAAGTTTCATGTTGTGTCGAGCCTTCTTAGTGTTTTAAAAATAGCGATTTGATGCTATCATAAAAATGGCCCCTAGCAGTCCATTGAAAATTAATTTGACCCGAAAACGAAAATATGTCAATCTTAAAAGTGGAGCTTTCATCATAATTAAGCTTTTAATTGAACGTTTGACTCGGATACATTCGCAAAAAAAAAAAACTAAAGAGTTTCACTTGATGACAAAAATGCCTTCCTCAAAACTACATAGACCTTTAACCAAAGCAAATGTGCACAGTTTACAGATTCAATCTGTCTTCAGTCAAAGGATGAGCTCTCTCTCATTTATATTTTACTTTTATTTTGAAGGAGTTTAAATCTTTCTGTTTAGTCGCAGGTGCTCACTTGACCTTAAAATAACTGGATTCGGGAAAGTACGACGTCATTGGCAGTAGTTTCACATCTTTAAGACGATAATCAATTTATGCACATCCACATCAAGGCTGCCAAGAAAACGCCTACAAATCCAGCTGCTCCGCACCTTTCCATGCGCCGTGAGTGAAAGTGAAAGAGGTCGGGACAACAAACACCCATCATCCAGCTGAGGGTGGCGTCACTTAGAGAGAGAGACAGACTGTGTGCGTGTGCGTGTGTGTGTGTGTGTGTTATCTCGCACGACCACCAGTCGATGCGAGGTGGAGGGACCAGACGCAGCATCAAGCCTGAAGGATGTGATGACACCGACACCGGGAGGAGGACGAGCTGCACTCACAGCACCGCGTCCTGTGTTCATGCAGCTCCTTAGTTTGACTCCACCAGAGTGACACCCAGGACATCATGGAGGCTGAGGAGGAGATAACTTTGCGCGCTTCACGTACCTGCACCGATTGTTTGTAACGCGGCTGTGATATGTGAGATTCCTGAATCTGTTGACTCTGTTTCTTTTTGAATGTGCAAGGTAAGTTTACTTATCCTGCACCTCTACTTGATCACCTTGTTTGTTCCTTAGATAGATTGAAAGATTAAAACTTGAAGCTTTTATTAAAACTCTAAGTGAAGCAGTTTATGAAGAGGGATCAGTCATGTCGTCATGAATGTTTTGTCTTGTATTGTTTGACAGTTTTTGTGTCATATAGTTCCGTCTGTATTTTCTTGTACGTATTTATTGTTGAGTTGGTGTTTGTGACTATAGCTTGTGTATTTGTTGTTGAGATTTATGTATTTGCTTAGGCTATAAATGCTGCGGTGTGTTGCATTTATTTATTTGTCTATTTATTTATTCATTCATTTATTTGTCTATTTATTTATTTATATATTTATTTATTTATTTGTTTATTTATTTATTTATTTATTTATTGCACATAAGAAAAAAGTCAGA
>OMLP01008968.1:1756-14448 GCA_900302685.1 Spondyliosoma cantharus | reverse complement strand
TGGCAGGCGGGGGCGGGGGAGGCATGGGCCCGGGGTGATGTGGGTGGTGGTGTGGGTGATGGTGGTGAGGGGGCTGGCGGGCCGCGGTACGGGCAAGCTTCAGGAGGTCCACCGGGACTGCGGCCCCGGGACACCGCTTCTCTAAATACTCTTGAAAACCCTGCACTCCCATGACGGTGTTGTTGAGCCTGTGTGTCTGGCCGGGAGCGGGCTCTGAATACGTTCTGTACGCCGTGTTTGAAAAGTGATGTGGGGCGAGACTGTAGCTAGCTATGCACTTCAGGCAAGCTAACTGGTCTCCGATGTAGTGACTAACTGTAGTTTAGTTAACCCTGCAAAACAACTTATCTGTCACCCAGACTATTGAAATGAGTCACCATGCACCGCTGAACTAGTGTGTCAGCTAGCGTTACTTATCCAGAGATATTAAAATGCCAATTTCTCAGTTTTGGTCGTGGGTGCTCAGTTTAGTGTCCATCGCTGTGGATTTTTGGTTAGATGCCAGCAAGGCCAGTGTAGCTACCTACTACCAGAAAAAGTTCAACATTTTTCCTGATCCCATAATTTGGCTTTAACATAACCAGCTTCAAAAATGTAGTTGGCAGCAAATAACGGAAATGCAGCAAGGTGGTGGATATTATCGAGAAATGCCTACAAAACAGTTATTCTGCTGGTTTGTGCACATGAATCAGATGCAATACTGCGCATTAGTTAGCAAACCCACAGGCTGGATGGCCAGTTCGCGGACATGATGTTAACCGAGCAGCTTGCAAAATCTTAATTTCTATCTGACAGCTACAATATTTGACATTTACTCTTGCACTACCTCGGGCGAATGTCACCACATGCGTAGCGGTAGCTTGTTGGGTCGCAGGTGTCAGAATATCAATTAAAACAAACTAACAAGCTGTGTGCCTGGCTCACTGGCTAGCTGTACTAACATTTGCTAACTGTGTGGCTAGCTGTTAGCTGCTGGCAGGGTCCCCGGCGTGATTTGACGCGTCAACTCCCGAAGACAAGTCCGGGGCGGACACGACGCGGAATGAGATGGATGTTTGACGAAATAAAAGAAAAGTAACTAAAAGAAAAGAAAAATAAAAGCCCGATGGTGCCTCCCTCGCTTTCTTCCACACTCACGGCTTCATGTTGCAGAGGGGAACATTACTTCCAAGCGACATCAGCCATCTTGCGACTTCCTCGCGGCCCAGTGGAGTGGGAGGGAAGGCGGAGGGAGTGGAGGGAGGAGGCGCGGCCGCGGGGGAAGCTGGGTAATGGAGTCCACAAACCCTATCACGTCCAACTAGGAGATATGTGTTCAGAAACACGTAAAAACTACAACTACCAACACGACGAAACCGACGGTTGAACGAGGATAAAAAAGCTGGAGAGTAGAATTTCTCCAAGTGGCCCACAAGTGATTCAACTACAAACGCTGACATTTCTCCGTTGGCCATCCTAAACGCTGTCATATCAGCATGCATATACACTTAACTACGCTAGCTGAATGCTGCTGTGGTGGTTTTCTCCTCATGTCACATCCCCTCCTTGTCGAAATACTCAACAAATACTTCAGCCGCGATGGAGGACGCATAAGTGATAAAAACCCAGTGAGTTTAAAAGAACCAAACATGAATGAGTCGTTACTTGGTGAATAATGACTCGAGAGGCGTAACAGGTAGAATGGCGCTGTCCCGTTCGTGTTAATCTTTGTGTGTATGTCGCCTCCCTGTGGTTCAGGTCAGCGCTCTCGGATGAAAAAGTGCAGTGAGAGAAAAAAAAAAAATGGGGAACAAACTATATATCTGGGCCAAGACTGTCTGTCAGGGTTACCATGGCGACGGAAAGCTAGCTTGAAGGACTGCAAATTCACTCTGTGTGTGTATCTTTGTTTCTGTATCCTCTCTAATGATAATTAAAAAAAAAAAAAATATGGCGATTTACAGTCTCTTGGGCGAGTGAACGTGTGGATGTGGGAGTTTAAGAGAGAGAGACAGAAAACAGGAGATTAACGGTGAACGCGCAGCTCGCTCCCGTGTCGTCCATCTGCATCCGCGGTGAGAGTGAACATGACGGCCCGGTCTGTGCGGTCCCTCCCGGGAGTCCTAAAGTCCGTGTTCAGCAACCGGTTGTCAAGGGTAGGAGCAGCCTCTGAGTTCACCAGCAGACTTTTAACTACTGCACACACTTTGTTGTGACATTTAAAGGTTTTTGGTTTTTTTTAACGTGACTAGTTACAGTAGGCAGGACAGCGGTGAGTGTAGCTAAGCTGATTATCGGTTGGTTGGTTGGTTAGTTGGCTAACGGAGCTAGCTTGGTTAAATGTCGCTGTCCGTTCAGCACCACTCATGTCTGCTGTCAACTTAATGCCAACTGGGAACTCCCTGCGGAGAGAATTTACTACTACTTGAGCAGCATTCCTCTATTTCTCCCAAGCGAGATAAGGTTGTAAATGCACACTGAAAGTGCTCCCTGCAGAGTCATAAATTATTCAAAGACTATTGCAACAGTGCTTCCTCTACTGATGGTTGGCCAGTTAACAAGTTTACTTCCCTGCAGAAAAAGGACTGAGGAGAAGCCTGCGGATGAAAATCTGCAACGAAACTTTAAAATACCTAATATGCATTTACACGAGGGCTCAGAAAGTGTTGATGCGTTAATGGTGCAACAGTTGCAAAACCTTTTTCTAGCATGTAGGACACCACAGAGGGCACTGCATCGAGTTCTCTCCATTTTGAGGGCATCCATCAGTGCATTGCATCACATTATCCTCCATTGGAAGTGCTCTTTATCATGTTTACTTGCATGTTTGGCCACTTGTATAATGTTTATCTACTATAGGGGAACACAGCTGGTGTAGCAAACAAAATAAATTGGAAACAATTTTGATAATCAGTTAAAAAAAATGTAATGAAAACATTTTAGAAGGCAAAAAAAACAAAAACAAATCATCTTGATCCTTTCCTGTGAACATGTTTGTTTTCTATGATCATAAAATGATTTGCATTTTGTTTGGACTGTTCTTTTTGTACAATATGAACATGTTAACTTGGATTATGGGAAAAGTAAGGCCGATTAACACCCTTTTCTGACATTTTGTGGACCAAACAGTCATTTGATTGAGATAATAATTAGCCGATTGATTGAAAATGAGAATACATGTTAGTTGGTGCCCTAAACACGCCTTGAGTTCCTGACAGTAGTGATAATATAGAAAGAAGAATGATTCAAGTCCCAAATTAAATGATTGGCTTCTGATTTATCACTTCACTTTAATGTATATAACCACTTTCTCTCTGTATTCACAGGTTTATGGCGCCGCTGCATGTAATCAGAGACACAAGTCCACTTACACCGTAAGTTGTTCATGATACAAAAATGCATGAAAAAGGAGTAGCTTTGATTTATGAAGATTTAACAGCGGCTTGTCACTTCAGGAGCTCAGTCAACACACCCACACTAACTTTACCTTATGACCTTCCTAACCCAGAACCCTGCTGTTACATCCCTCTGGGAATTCCTGAAAAACAAAGATCAAATACCTCGACGTGTCTTTACTGCATGTCCACAGGAGTATCAGTGTTGTTTAGTCTAATGAATGTGCTTGTGATGCCACCAGGAAGCTGCTGGTCAACATGTGTCTGCCTCCTCCTCACTGTCCTACTAACCTCCCTGTTTTCTCTCCTCCGTTCTGAATCCCTCCTCCTTCCATCCACCCACACCAGACCATAGTGAGTATGGCTGCTCAAGACACACACAAGACAGCGGGGTAGCATAAGTTGTGCTTCAGAACTTAGTACTTAAGTCAAAAAGATTATACGTTTCTGCAGTATCTCTCTAGCTTAGTCTCAGTAGTGTTGAGACTAAGCTAGAGCGAGAGACTCAGCAGTCTCTACTGGACTGTATGGAGAGGAGTCTGACTTTCTGTACTTGTGTATGCATGATAGCCTCCACCGGCGCGGTATGGAGGCAGGCACACTGTGACTCTGATTCCCGGAGATGGCATCGGACCAGAGCTGGCCCACCACGTGCGCGAACTATTCCGGTGAGAATTCACACATCCTGCACACAGACACACACACACACACACAGACACACTGTTGGAATGAAGTCAGTGACCGACTCATACACTGACTCAGCTCTGTCACACTGAAGTGAACTCCATCTGTTTTTATTCTCAGGTTCTGCTGCGTGCCAGTGGACTTTGAAGTTGTCAATGTGGACTCATCTATGGCATCAGAGGATGACATCAATAATGCCATAATGGCCATCAGACGCAATGGCGTTGCTCTGAAAGGTAAGTGTTTTATATTTGCATATGTCTCTGAGTTTGTGTATGAAACAGGTTCCTACGAGGGCCTCAAAAATCTCTAAATCCCACAATGCACTGGATATAATACACACTCAGTTGCCAGTTTATCAAGGTACAACTAGCAAAAACTAATACAGTCAAACACAACAGTTCTGCAATAAAGGATATAATGTTCAGTTTTTGTTGGAACTGTTTTAGAGAGGTGTTGATTTGATTGAATGACTATTCTGGAGGCAGCAGCTTTGGGTGCAGTTGAAATGGTCTGCAACGCGACACAATTCAACAGCAACGCAAACACCAACCTCCAAAATGATCATACAGTTGAATCAACACTTTTCTAGGCAAGGCAAGTTTATTTATATAGATCCAAGAAAATTCAAAGTGATTTACAGTGGTATAGAAGTAAAACATTTGACATTAAGATATGTTTAAGATGTCACAACAACAAAAAAATACATTGGAAAACACAATAAAAACAAATAAGCAAATAAATAGCTACAGATTTGAAAGAAGTTATGAATGTAATTATGAACAGTAATGTTTTAAGCCCTGACTTAAATGAGCTGACAGTTTAAGCAGATCTCAGATATTTAAGGATTGTGTTCCACAGGTGGGGAGCATAGAAACTCACCTTGCTTCAGTTTAATCCTGGGAATTAATCTGGATGCTTCATGACAAATAAGTAATAAGATCTCAAAATCCACCCTTTTACACACAGGAAGCCACAAACCACTGTCTCTCTGTTTTAGTCGTCATTCTTTAGCCGCAACTTTGTTTGTTCATCCAGGTAACATTGAAACCAACCACAACTTGCCACCATCCTACAAGTCCAGAAACAGCCTGCTCCGGTAAATCTGTCACGTTTCACCGCTTTCCATCTTCCTTATCTAATCCTAAAGTCACACAGTGTGAGTGCTTCAGCTTCAGCAGCTATCTTCCCATTTCGTTCTCTCTGCAGCACCACTCTGGATCTGTATGCTAATGTGATGCACTGCCAGTCTCTACCAGGAGTGAGGACACGCCACAAAAACATCGACATCATGATCATCAGGGAGAACACTGAGGGAGAGTACAGCAGCCTGGAGCACGAGGTCTGTAATCATCACTTTGATGATATACGCGTGATTAAAAAAATACCACCTCAAATCGACCTCCATCTTCACTCTTGTCTCTCTCCCTGCAGAATGTACCGGGTGTTGTTGAATGTCTGAAGATCATCACCAAAACCAAATCTTTACGCATCGCTGACTACGCATTCAGGGCTGCTCGGGCAACAGGACGCAGACGAGTGACTGCTGTACACAAAGCAAACATCATGTCCGTTTGTTATGGCTCAGGGCCCTGACTTTTTTTGTTTTTATGTCGTTATTTATCTTCCTTGTGCTCTAAAAAGAAGCGATACATCTTAACATGTGTGTGTTTGTTGGAGCAGGAAGTTGGCTGACGGCCTCTTCCTGGAGTGCTGCAAGGAGGTCGCCAGCGGTTACCCTGAAATCAGCTTCGACAGCATGATTGTGGACAACACTACCATGCAGGTAATTACGGCCTGTAACGAGTATTTCCACATTTCTACCAGAAGAACACAAACTCGCACTGCTCTGCTCCCCCGCAATAATCAGATACTTCAAGTTAGTGCCTTTTTCATAGTTTAAGACAAACGTCTTCAAGCAATAATGCTCTAAAATTATGTTTTGATGTTGTGTGTCAGCTTGTGTCCAGGCCCCAGCAGTTCGATGTGATGGTCATGCCCAACCTGTATGGAAACGTGGTGAGCAATGTGTGTGCCGGGCTGGTTGGTGGACCAGGCCTGGTGCCTGGAGCCAACTACGGGGAGGACTACGCCGTGTTTGAGACGGTGAGAGGATTTGCATCAGACAAGAATGTCAGGAATAAAAGGCCGTATGAGAGACAAAAAAGTGAAAACTGATAAGACTTGGAAACACGGTGAATATGTACGAGTTCCACTGCTTCCCAACTGTGCCGCATGTCGATTGACAAGAGTAAATATCCGATGGTAGAATACTATTTGCACCACGTAGGCAGGATGCAGCTTTTTTTCTCTGCCTAGGAAAACCTAATCCTTCATCAATTTTAAATGATGACAGGCTGTTACCACACCAGGCTCTCAGGTTACAGGCAGCTCGACAAAAAAATGTATCAGGAACCAATAAGAGGATCGATTAAGAATCGGACCATTAAGCAGAATCATTAATGGCTCTGGTATCAATGACATTTTAGCAATCCCTCAAAGAATATGTTTATTGTTTTCCAAGTCTTTGATTAATTCATTGTTGAATGATAAAAAAAGAAACATTTCCATAATTATGACCAGATATAAAAGCTGTGACATGTACCTCCGTTTACAAAGTCGACGTGTTCTTCTATGTGCAGGGCACCAGGAACACCGGTAAGAGCATCGCTAACCGCAACACAGCAAACCCCACGGCCATGCTGCTGGCCTCCTGCTTGCTGCTGGATCACCTAAAACTCCACGCCTACGCCAGCATGATCCGCAGAGCCATCCTCTCCACGATCACTGAGACTCGGGTACGTCCTATTCTCACTGTGAAACAATGAAAGCAGAAAAGAAAATGTTATTGAATTTGGTGTCTGTGGTACAAACTTCCACACAGTGATGATGCGTTACATTATTGTGCTCCTGTAGCTTTGTGCCTTCATGCGTCATCTCCTTTATTCTCCAGCTGCACACTGCTGACCTTGGAGGCCAAGGCTCCACATCTGAAGTGGTTCAGTCCATCATGAATGCTGTTCAGAGCACTGGGCCCCGGACCTTGAGCATCTAGATCAAACACACGGAAATACTGTAATCTCTCTCACAGCAGAGACGTTTACTAGTGTGCCTCTGTTCAATGAGTCTTCTATGCAATTTCATAAGATAGTATTACTGAAATAAAACTGTGTCCACGCACAGTTTGGATGTCTATGCAGCAGTATTTATCCTTATCTTAACAAAGATTGTTTCCTCGCCTCCCAACTGTTATTTGAAGTTAATTGAGCACTTTGTTGTTTGCACCCCCTTCTTTACTCTTTACTGTATGATTCACTACACCTGCCCTTTCCATGTTTATTAGTTTTATTAATTAATATATGATCAAATAATAACATCGATGAAATAATGAAACCAGCAATTGAAATGTAACTTATTTTAAACCAACCACAGATGTTGTTCATCTACTGAATGACAGCTGTCTTACTACTGAATGTATTGGGCTAAATTCACCTCTAATAAAGCTCATAAAGCTCACGTCTCTGTATTTCATTCTCTTGTCTTCAGACGTGTCTACTGAAGCAAACATGTTTGAGTGCCTGTTGCACTGTCTTGTCTCGACCACAGGGAGGCCACATTGTCTTGTGTAACCACCACGTCCAGTCACATCGTTGTGACTGACTGAAACTTTACTCTCTAATAACTTCTTTTGCAGCAGGAGTTCCTTCAGTAGTCGTACTCGCTGTGTTTTTATGAGTAGCAGTAATGAAAATATCTTGAGTCTAAATGCCCGCTCTAAAATCCAAAGGGACGGTATACCACAATTTTTTTACTGAATTTCTTCGGTTGTCTGGTGATAATCTAGGTAATCTAAGAAAAAAACAAAAAAAGAGTAAGTTATAATGTGCTTGAATGCAGGACAACACGGTAACATTAGTAAACACCTGCATTACTCTCCAGCCATGAAGAGGTATCTACCTATGGATGAGGTGTACAGAGGCTTGTGCAATCATTGTGGTTGAAACATTGATTTTTGTACAAATCAGAGGGAGAAGGATGTGATACAACAGTTGTCCTTAAACACAATTTAGAGTGCCGACACTTTATGATTCAGTGTTGTAGTTTAAAGAACATTAAAATACAGTAATGCAGGTCAACGCGTCAATCATTTCTCTAAAGGTTTTTTGGAGGTACAACCAACAGCACAGCAGACTGACAGCGAGGGGGAGACGTCGAATTTTATGGTCAGTGTTTTAACATGTAGGCCACCGCAGGAATCAATAATTCAACAACGGCGCTCTGCAGAATCTTAACTTTTAGTGTCAATACTTGCACACATTTCACTGCTGATATCTGACATTTACTTCAAGGATCAGTCTGATCATATATGTTTTCCTAATTGTCAACAAATCTCATGAAAAGAGAACCAACATTCAATTGATTGTAACGATAACCAGACTGTGTATCAAACGATTGATTAATGTAGTGCAAAATATACAAATCTATACAAATAAAGAACATTTTACTCCACTAAATGTATTTGCTAACTTTAGTTACTTTAAAGATTCAGATTGCTTATGCAAAAAGTAATAATCAGCAAATACATTATGATGTATTATATAGGGTTATATAAAAGTTTATCAATACCCAACAACATGTAATAACATGTTCTGAAATAGACCATTCTGCCAAATAGTTCTATCACTATGAAAAACACATAAATAATAATAAATTGCAGCACTTGGTGAGATGTTTCTTCATTACCACGAACACACACGCTAGTTTATTTTGACTCCATGCCACATACACCATCCTGCTGCCCTAAATACTTTCTATAGCACCAAATGTGTGTCGATCCACATCTGAAAATAGTCCCCATCAAAAGCTTGCTTGACGCTGAGCGCCACAGAGGATGTCAGTCAACGCTTTGCTGGTTTTGGACTTTTCCTGGGATTTCTTGACAATGATATTTCATAAAAACACATTTTTGCCAAAGTTTGGTTGTTTTGCCTACAACCAATTACACCCACTAATCAAGGTTACTGACACCCAGATTCTACTTAACAAACAACGGAAACCCTTTTAAGAAAAACATCAAAAGTTGGAAGGAAACAGCTTGAGCAGTGACTGGCGTTGTGTGTGTTATGTGTTTCCATGTTTTTGTGTGTATGTTTAAGGTCGCTCAGCGGGCCCCTCGATAATGAGACGCTTCTCCAAATGAGGGAGTAATTGAGGGGAAGCAAACAAATTACTGCACTGTCAGAGAGGGACAGAGAGGGGGAATGCAGGAGCCGGACAGAAGAAGGAAGGGGGAGTAAAAAAAAAAACAAGGAGCAGGGTCGAGAAAGAGAAGGCAACTCTCCTCCTGTTGCTGCCGCCTTTACATCCCATCTGTCACAACATCTGACACTGACTCTCCTCTCTCTCCGTTCCCACCCGTCTCTCTCACCCGCTGATGCAAAATCACACGTACACACATCAGCTTAATGTGCGTGTATGAAAGGTCTTTGATCATTATGGGAGGCTAATAACAGAAATCTCATTTGACCCGCTCGTGTGCACTTTAGTTCTGCGCTGAATATGGATCAAAGTAGGGCCGAAAGCATCACCGTTAGTATCTAAACAATCAGCAGGAAATCACATTAATTCACCGTCGCAGCCCGGGCATCACGTCCTTTGAACAACAAGCCCCGCTTTCCATTCAGGAGCCGCGTCTGTCTTTTTCCCCCCTTTTCATAAAATCTAGGAGAGGCGAGAAGAGGGAGGGATGTGTTAAAGAGGAAGGGGTAGAAGGGAGGAGATTTGGAGACAGGAGTCAGCAGCGTGAGCTTGCAGAGGTCACCATCAGAGTAATAAGCAAGCTGAAAACACACACACACCCACACACACACACCAACACACACACACACACACACACACACACACTCACACAGACGCAGCATGGATGCGGCTAGTGTGTGCAACAGTGGATCAGGTTGTCCTGGCTCCTACAGATGCTTCACAGGACGCTGAGGAGGAAGACGAGGTGAGCAAGTCGTCTACGTTTACTTGCACTTTGCTTCTGATTTTCTTCTTTTTGTTTTTAAAAGGGAGATTAAAATCTGTAGGAATTGCTGTCGAGGTTACAGGTGGATGTTTGGAAGTGTTTAGACGAATCAAAGTTGATAAAGGAGTATTTCTGGCAATAATCATCTCCATGAGAACGGTTAAATTGATTTGATTTGATTTGATTTGATTTGAGCTTTCTGTTTGATGAAAAGAAAAATGAGTGTTGGACAGCAGGCATCCGGTCTTGTAATTGGATTAACATCGCCAAAATATGTCAACAAACTTGGTGTAGCAGTGGCTGACTCGGATGAACCGACCATCAGCTTTTAGGGCTGAAGCTAATTCTGTATTTAACGTCTGCATAGTCTTTTTTAAAGTGTATCCTCTGGCTGCACAGGCAGATATGAAATCAGTAAGTTTCTCAGCTTCAATCTGAAATATTTACATCCCGGTGCCAGGACAAGATTTTATTCCAGCTGACTTTGGACCAGTTTTCAAAAGGAATTATAAAGAACAGATGATTTCACCTTAACAGGTTTGTCATTTTGTGATCAATAGGCTCATGATTTTAAATCAAAAACAGGTTTTAAGATGTTTCACTGCAGCAATTGCAGCGGAGGAAAATCTTAATTTCCTGTACGATTGTTTCCAGTCTTGTGTTTCGTGGCAGAATTGGAGTCAAAAGGTTGTTTTTCAAGACAAAGACTCCCGTGTGCACACTGGAAAGCCTGTTTTTTGTTAGTATAGATAGATGATACTATCAGTGCCATGTCCTGTTGACAGTGTTGGAAGAAGAACTCAGGTCTTTTACTTAAGTATTATCATCCAGACAAACTCGAAGTATCAGAAGTAAATTTGTATACTTTTTAATCACACTGGTGGTCAGGACTCCTCTAAAGGATCACCAGATAAATAGGAAAGGAGAGAAAACTCATTTCTGCTTCACAAAGTTCTATTCAAATCAGTGTTTTATTGAACGCGTGGAAGGTAACTAAAACTCTGTTGTTTTTGATGTTTTTTAAATGTTGCTTATTTGCTGTTTTTATCACACACTCATCTCTTTGAGGCATGCTTTGTGATACTGGGTGATAATAAACTTTTACTTGACTCGTCCACAGCTGTCACATTAGTACATGTACAATATCATCCTCTGAGATTTAGTTGAAGTATAAAGTACCATAAAATGGAAACACGCGAGTAACGTATCACAAAATTAGCACAGCACTTGTGTATATGTACATAGTAACTTTCCACCACTGTCGTTGCTCTTGTGGGTTCAGCCCTGCCTTACTGTCAGTTAGTGTGGAAAGCTGATCACTGGACATTGGTCAAAGAACTCAGGGTGACGTTTGCCCTCGGTGAATGGTCCCACATGAGGGGCCCCCCTCTGCATGCCACTGCGATTGTGTGTGTGTTGAACTGTAAGAGTGTACAGGCACTGCTGTAAACATGCTTCATTGTTTTACTAACTGATTTGCTTACACTCCACACACATCCCTATTAGCTATAGCTGTGTGTGGGAGGTGTTGACAGGCAGAGGTCAGGTAAAACAGACATGGTGTCAACTTGGACCGTAAGTATGCAGCCATATGGTCACGTAAGTGTCGATACTCTGGGGAAAAAGTGATGGTGATCATCCACCAACCATGAACTAAATGAGGTATGAACGTGTTTCATAATCAGAGATGTTACAATACATCCTGTAATCATTTCTGGCAACATGATCGAGTTCTACAGAGAAAAGATTTCCGTGAATTGCTATGTGGAATTCACTAATTGGGTGAACTAACATGCAAATAATGAAGAGGACCTAAGTACATTTACACAAGTACTGTATTTAAAGGATTAGTTCACCCCAAACTCAAAATCCAGTCGCATCTACTCACCCCGAAGATGATGGAAAGTTGGCTGAAGTTCACAGCAAGGCAGCACAACGGCAATCTCCTGAACAATAGAAGCAGATGGGGACTCGTTTTAAAATGTCAAAAACAACTGAAAAAAACCCCACAAACTAAAATGGCTCCACACAGCTCGAGCCACGAGATCCCAAATTAATTTGAAAAAAAAAGACATTTACACCTTTTGTTAAGTCAAAATCTGTCCTGTAGCTGCTGAGCTGAAAACCTGCACATCTCATCTGAAGTGAGTGCAGAAGCTCGACTGCCTGTCAAAGCTTTAAATAACGTCTTTCCTCATCAGTTGATTGGGATCCCATTGATGGTGTCAGAAAATCAGCCTGTTCATAGCATTGTGACGATGTACTCTCCTGCTAATCCAGGAGGGTTTCTAAAGAGTTTACTTTTATCTTAAGAAGGAAGAGAGTTTTCTCAACACGTAAAGGAACATTTCACCCTTCAGATTATCACAAACATTCAACATCACAGGAAGGAAACTAAATAAGAAATCTGAAAAGCACTTAGCAATTAATCTTGGCATATAAATGTAGTGAAAAGAACAATATTTTCGTGGAGTAGAAATATAACGTTGCAATAAAAAAGGGAAATACTCAAGTAAAGTATTTCATATTCCTACAGAAGTTCAAATCTTGGAGATTCACTAAATTTTTCTTTTAATGATTTCTTTAACATTTCTTCCCCTCCTCCCCTC